>LJIJ01002653.1:0-24895 GCA_001718145.1 Orchesella cincta
ACAGAACGACAAGGCCAAAAAATCCTTCAACTTGCAACTCAAACGTATCCACTGGAAATCCTCAGGACATCGATCCTTTCCTCCCTATTTACAATCCAATTATCCGCATTCCCAAGTTTGATGCTCCATTCCCACAGAGAAAAGAGCCGAAAATGACGAGTTTGCTCCGATTTCTCTAGAGACTCAGAAAAACCTGCAGAAGTCAGCTAGAGAACTGGAAGATGCACGGTTGATGCCACCTCCTCCTCCTCCTCCAAAGCGTAAAAGAACCATTCCAACTTGAAAATGTTGAAAAAGAGGAGTTTTAAAGCATATTTTCAACGAGATTTACTATATTAACAAATACTTCATAGGTGAATTATTGGTCTTCTTAAAGTTTACTTAAAGAGCTCTCATACATTTGTCTACTACTGTAAAAATGTAAATAAAAGTTGAAAATCCAAAAAAAATCAAGCGAATCACTCATCTCTTAATATTATTTCGATTTTTTCATATTATTTAACATAAACCTAGCGTAACAAACAGAGCTTTTCCCTTCAATTCTCAATTTTCATCACAATATCGAATGAAATACAATGCTTTTACTCAGTTAAAACAGGAAACCATACGTTGTTGACATTCATCCGCATTGGTATACTAAAGCAAAAACACGCAGAAAGTCAAATGGAATATGCATAATACAGAGTGAATACATTTGTTGGGGGTTTTTCCGTAAGACAAACATTAAAAGGCTGGCGTGACTTGTTTGAGTGGAAGAGAACATTTGCATAGACTTGTCCTTTCCTGTTTACATCAAACGAGAGTGCATGAAGCAGCAAAGTTTTACCTGCCTTGTGTATTTTCTATATTATAAAAGTCTCCTGACATTTTCCGAAAGAACACAAAAACAGCTGCTCATGCAAACTAACTAAATTGAAAAGCAAATACTCACTTCCTCTCTCACTGAAACACACTGTGACGAAGTAGGAACAGATTTTCTTGACGAGCCTAGCCAAAAACCACATTCACAAGTCATCCGCGAAAACCAGCTGCTTGGATTATTATTTTGTTTTTTACTGTTTTTTAGTATGTTTGTCGCAACTTTTTTTTTTAAAATGTGGTATTATGATAATTGTTTGTTCATTGAAGGAGAATTAACGCTCGGTTCTTAAATTCCTACAGGCAATCTCGATGATGGACTCGTCTTCATCCTCTTGGTTAGCCAGTGAGGTGTACATTGTTGAGAGATATTGAAAGAACGAATTCGTGCTGATGGAGTGCCCGAGTATCTCCTGAAATGGGAGGGCTATGACCACAAGGATAACACCTGGGAACCTGAGGGACACATCAATGCCTCTCTCGTGTCAGCGTTTGAGAAGAGTTGAAGGAAAAAGAAATGAAGAAGAAGGTAGAGGTAGATAAGATGCGAATTAAGACGTAAAATTGAAGGAGGAGCAGCCTTCAACTAGTAGGAAAAACGGAGCTCAGATTCTCAAAGACGAGGTGTCTTCAATCAAACCAGAGAGTCTTCCGGTGGTGCTGATGACGCTAAAGATCGTGATGAAACCGTAAAAACCTCCTAATCTGACTGATATTTCATTTCTTGGTGATTTGCGTTTACAAAACACACTTAACCCTTTGTTCAACCTCATTTTTCAGGGGGCTGACGTCAGCCGGAGATGTTTGGATTTGATCGGGGGCTGGAGGCGGATGAGATCATCGGAGCAAACAATGAGAATGGAAGAATAAATGTGCTGATTCAGTGGAAAGGAAACAATGGCATGGAGATGGTGCCGTCTTCTGTGGCGAGATTCGGTGCCCCGATGTCCTCATCAAGTTTTATGAGAAGAATTTGATCCTGGTTGTCGTCAAACAATGACAGTCAGTAGTCAATGTCGATTTACATCCTTTCCATTGTTTTGAGAATGTAGTTAGCCTTTTTCAATTACAAACGGTTTCATTTTCATTCCTGTATTCTTATGCCATAATTTGCTTTAATTTCGTTTTACTCTGAAAATTTTTAAATTTTATTTCAATATGTTATTCATTTTATGATGGTTTTTGGCAAACTGCAATAGAAGTTAAGTACTAAATGTTATATACTTAGTTAAATTTTCCTAATTATTGATGCCCATCTGCTAAACAAGTTAGCAGTTTCCATTCAAGCTACATGTTTGTATGTGTCTACTTTTAAAAATTAAATCCTTTGAAGATTGTAGTACTTGTATACCAGTTTTACTTTATTTTTATTGTTACCGGGAAACCTTTTAGGGAAATTAAATCATGAACACTCAAAAGAGGGTGGACGGGAAAGCGCTGCTGAGTCAATTGTATGTTAACATCTATAGTACAACATTTCCGTATAAGCTGGACTGTGATATGTCGATTTTTGACATCATGACGCATAACGTTTTCATATAATTTAAAAAAAGTTTAACTGGCTGAATATTCATATCGGAGTTCTGAGTTCGGATTTGATTGTAAAAGAATCAGTACAGTGACTAAGGAAATATAATACGGCAAGACTAAAAGATCAAGGTATATTTCGAGTTTATACGACCTTCTAATTCGTATTTTATTTATATTGTAAAAGTAGTCCAAATAAGTTGAAAGTGGTTGTCCTCATAATCCAATCATTGGAAAGACATAATTCCCTGATTTTCTCGCTGACACTGATTCCACAATTCATACAATCGTGGGCATCCTCGTTTTTTATGCCTGAATGCGAATCTCTCAAAAATTTTGCGATCAGTGGAATATGCAAAGGACAACGCAATCGAAAACAATGTCATTTTTCCTAGCGCAGGCTACCGAGAAATGTGTCTCTCAGCTGCATTTCTCAAAAGACTCCTTGTTTGCCCCAACCTGAGCTAGTAAAATCTAAAACCTCCTTATCCAAGCTACATGTGTTCACACAGATTTAAAAAACTTGTCAAGTCCAAGCCGTTTAGGGTAGAACACTTTCCACAAATGAAATGGATTGGACCATGTGAGCATAAGTTGGATTCACAGGGATACGACATTCAATGTTTTCCCTACACTGTTGAAACGTTTGGCCCAAACTAAAAAAATTTTCACACATATCCGCATCTATTTTTGTAGAGATAAATTAAAATGTAAAAACTCCCACTCCATTACGCGTTTTTAACAGCGCCGATGAAATTACTAAATTGGGTGTAGTAAGTGAGCTTGTAAATCATGGAGCTAATGGTAATATTCAAAACCAAAGCAGGGGATTTCTCGAGAGACCTAGCTCAAAAGCAAACTAGCCGAAGGAGATAAATTGGAAGATGGAGTAATCGGAATTACTTGACAATATGGCAAATCGACCAAGTTTTGATACAGTGGGGTTTTAGAAAACCGATTTAATGAGTCAATTAAATTGAGAAATATTCTTGATGAACTTGAGCAGCTGAAAATAAGTCGGTCATTGAATAAACAGAATATTCAAATTGTTCAACACTGAACATTTACACATAATCAAACGTGTTCTTGACCACATTGGAAATAGCTCAGATGTCACAGCGATTTTGGATGAGAATCTCTACTCTCTGCGGTAACCGGCGCTTTGCCAGTATGGTCTTTTGCCTGGCGCAGTATGGTCCTTGCAGTCAGGTCTTCTTTGCCAGTACGGTCTTTGCCAGTACGGTCTTTTGCCAGTACGGTCTTTGCAATTATAATATTATTCTCATTCTATCTCAATTATAGAGACTACTCAATTGTGGAATATTTACTGCACAGTCAAGGATTCGCTAAAAAACTAGTTGATGCTTGAATTTAGCTCGGCCTTGCTTTCATTTTGTATGAAAAATATCCAACACAGTATTGCCACAAACTTTTGAACATAAATTAATAATTCTCCAACTGCTCTTAGAATCCAACCAGACCATGGGTCTTAAACCTTGCAAGTGTTCTCCCCTGGCATTTTAACCATGGACAGGATAGGGCATTCCCAATGTGTTCTCCCAATTATCCCATTTACCCCATGTTAATCATTAACATGGGCAGGATAGGCGAGCTTCTGGTGTTCTCGTGGCAGTGCCACTTTGCCACGTAAGGTTTAAGACCATGAACCAGACCCTTGTGAATTCAGGTTTTATATGTCAGACGCCCAAATGATATTGGCGAGCTAGTGCCTCTACTTTATTCCACCACAAGGAAGTTTAAGCATAGGCGCAGGAACGAATTTTTGCTTGGGGATACCACGGGGTACAAACTATATAAATGTATGAACAAAAACGCATGATTCTTAACTTTTTTATCGAGTTTTCTATTGGAAATTCAGAAATCTGTGGGTACGTGGTACCCCTAGTACCCCGCTTCCTGCGCCCATGAAGTTTAGCAACGGCAGACAATTGGAGTTGATTCAAAATGCTGATTGAAAAGAAAGCGAACGTTAACGCAAGAAATAGTGCTAACAAAACGGCACTTCATTTGGCAGCGAGTTATAATTTTTTAGAACCAACTCTGTTTCAAATGTTTCGCATTTTGAATGAAAACCAAGCGGATGTAAATGCTGTTGACATTTCGGGCAACACATTTCTCCACATTCTTGCTGACAAGTCTACTCCAGCTGTGCTACATGAAACGGTTGCGTATTTGGAATCTTTAAACAAAACTGAGTTATTCAACATTAAAAGCAGATACTCAAACCAAACAGTTCTTTTCAGAGCCGTCATGAAAATGGACGTTTGGAATGAGACGCTGGAAATATTCCACAAGCACGGGGCTGATTTAAATGCAATTGATTGGGATGGCTACTCCATTTTGCTAGCGGCAATTGAGTTTGGAAGAAGTGGTTCGGTTCTTAAATTTTTGATTGAATTTGGAGCTGACTGGAGGTTAAAAACAAGCGGAGAAAATACAGCTCTTCATCTCGCTGCAAGATATGGGAATTTGGATGCTGTCAAGTTATTATTACATCTTGGGGCTGATGTCAATGCTCTGAATAGTGATGGAAATACACCGTTTCAAGAAGCATTAAGGTATGATTGGGTGGTCAAAAGATTGGAAATAGTCAAAGAGCTTATTAATTATGGGGCAGACTTCAACGTTAGATCCAAATCAGGGGAACTACCTTTAGACATGGCTCAACGCTATTTGAAGGAGTATACGGAGCGAATTTTGGAAAATGAAATAATTCAGATGTTTGAAGGTAATCAATATACTCCTCTCCATTTGGCTGCCTTTCGGGGTAACTTGGAAATGGTCAAGAGATTAATAAAACTTGGGGCTGACGTAAACGCAATTGGTTCAAATATGGAGACACCGTTACACTCTGCGTTTCGGAATGATGATGTTGTTACTCAATTGGATTTGGTCAGCGAGCTTATTACTCATGGAGCTAATGGAAATATTCGAGCTGAATCAGGGGTTTTTCCTATTGACCTTGCCTATCAAAAAATGGAGAATGGGAAACTAGAGGATGGAATCATTGAGTTGCTTGAAAACATGAAAAATCAACCCAGTTTTAATAGCACGGAGGTTTTAGATGGGGTAGTGAATAGGGAAGTTAAATTGAAAGCTGTTCTTGATCAGCTTGATCAGCTCAAGCCAAATTCAATTGAAATTTCAAGGAAATTATTTGAGATTGTTCACAGTGAAGATTTGGACACAATCAAAAGCGTTTTTTCTCATCTCGGAATTAGATCAGATTTCCATGAAATTTGGGCCAGAAATAGAGATTCGTTGGTCTATTTTGCCAGAAAATACCGAAGAAAGTCTGTTTTGGATTATTTACGCAGCATCTCGATTGCAGAACCACCAAACCGAAATTTTAGCAAGTTTACCACTGACTTGGTTAAACTGTGCATGGATAATATGAATTCAGTGTTACCAACAGGTTTTGAACATAAGTTCCAAATTCTCCAGCTGCTTTTCAGCATCCAACCAACGTTAATTGAATGCAAGGTTGAATTGTATGGTTTATATCGAAAAAA
This sequence comes from Orchesella cincta, assembly GCA_001718145.1. Classification (NCBI taxonomy): domain Eukaryota; kingdom Metazoa; phylum Arthropoda; class Collembola; order Entomobryomorpha; family Orchesellidae; genus Orchesella; species Orchesella cincta. The sequence continues at coordinate 5,919 of LJIJ01002653.1, forward strand.
AGAAATGGGAACTCCTCTTCTATATTCTAACGCACTTTTATTTACAAACGGAAACCAGCTCAAGTTGGTTAAAATGCTGATTGACAACAATACAAACGTTAACGCCAGAACTTCGGAAAGGAGAAGCACAGCGCTGCAGTTGGCCGCGTATTTCAACCCATCTGCTCCCGACCTCGTGAAAATCATAAAGATTCTGGTTGAAAATCATGCGAATGCAAATGCTCGTGACTATTATGGAAATACAGTTCTTTACATTGTGGCAGAAAAGTCTACTCCGTCGTTGTTTCATGAAACGGTGGTGTATTTGATTCTATAAACAATACCTACTCTTTCAACCGAGAGATTCTTTACAAAGCAGTTTCAAACATGGACGTTCGGCATGAGACGCTGGAAATACTACAACGTCGTGGGGTTGATATCCTTGCAACTGTTAACACGAATTGTGCCATTTTGTGTACTGCAATTTGCACCGGAAGGAGTTATTCATTTCTCAAAAATTTGATTGAATTTGGAGCTAAATGGAGGGTAAGAGACGAATTCGGAGATACATTTCTCCATCTTGCAGCCAGTAGGGGTAATCTGGATGCTGTGAAGCTCTTGATACAGCTTGGAAGTGATGTTAATGCTCAGAATGGAAAGGGAAATACGCCATTGCACGAAGCTCTAAAATACCATTGGGTAGCTACAAAATTAGATTTGGTCCAGGAACTCATTAGTCACGGAGCCAAAGTTAATATACGGAACCATTCGGGGGAACTTGCAATTGACGTCGCTCGCATATCTCGTCTGGTACGCCATATAGAAGACGGAATTGTTCAACTGCTTAAAAAACATGGAAACCAAACCAATTGAGATTCCAGATAAGCTAATTAGGATTTTTGTGGGGTTTATTATATTAATTATTATAAAACTATGAAATTATTCTATAAATGTCTTTATTTAATAAATGAATGATTAAAAAGAGGTTAAGTGTCGTCAATTTTTGCATCAAAGTTTCAAACTGTCCAATATCTCTTCCGTCAATTTTTATGTAAAACACTAAGAATTGCATACCATTCTTCTACTGGTGTTAATAAGCATAGGAAGCTGTCTTTTTCTTTTTATGACCAAATGTGTCTAAAAACGAAATCTTAAAGCTGAAATGCAATCCCGACCCGCATTCGGATACCTGAGTAAACGGGATACAAATAATATTAGATATTTATGGCAGTTTAAAAATTGCTCGCCATAAAACTTATATTCATTATGTAAAACCCTTATTGAGATTGGACTTACCCTTAGCAATTTTAAAATGAGGTTTTTGCATGGGCAGCACATTCTTACATTCTTACTTCATTTTTGGCCACCTCAGCAAATTTTTTATAAATCTTTTCACCATAAAAATGTGACAACGACTTCAAGTGGAGATTTAATAGTTACAAAAAAGCTTTTATGGGGCAATGCGAACTCCCTATCAAAATCTTTATCAATATCAACCATCGCAGGTGCTTTATTCCGAAAACTTGTCTTCAATTTTTTTGCGTTCGTTAATTTCAGTTTGGATATCTGTTTTTGTTTTTCATGCTGGAAAGATCCAGACGGGACTAATTGTAAATTAAGTATTTGTTTTGTGTTTTTTCCTGCTACGAATACCTTGTTTCTTGGATTTTGAAACAAGAAAGTCCAAATTGTTATTTTTGTTAGAAAATCCTTCCAACGTTCTCCTGCGAAGCTTCTCGTTGTATCTCCCTGTGTTTTTTATTGAGCTAGCAACCAGCCCTCCTACTTCACATTTGTTTTCATCGTGTACCTCAATTGAATGTCATTCAGTGAGCTGGAATTGCTCTCTGTAAAATAGGTGGCATGCCAAATAATTGGTTTAAAATTTTGTTTTTAAAAATCAGCCTAAAAATTTGGCTAAAAATAATTTGCCCGCTCCAACCTAATCTTATCGCTATGTGGGCGGTGAATTATCAGCAACCCATTGAGATAAAAATTGAAATAAGTTTTCAGTCGCGTCAATAGTGTGAACGTACAAAATTGTATTTGATATATGTATATTTTTGTTTTATGCATGAAATCCAAAAATTACTTTCTTACAATTAAAAAGGTACGGTAACTCATATTTTATTATGGACTAGTACCTAAACTCTATAACTTAACATTTTATTATGGACTTTCACCGCATGGCGGGTTTTCCATCCTATTTATACGTTTAGTCAGTTATGTGCAACAATGTTTCGGTACAAAAGAAATGGTCGAAACAGTTAAGCGCGAGTTCTCCCAAACCAGTGACACATTTTTAACAGATTAATTTCCTGTTCAATAATTAAAACACCAATTGAAATTACCAGCATAGCAGCCCAGAATATAACTACTGCTCTAATTTTAGTAATCTCAACAGTCTCAGGTTTTCCTCTCACGCTATCGTGGTGCAACTTTCTCCTTAGCAGATAATGCCAACTTTCCCACTCGTTCCATTTGTAGAATAGACCAGATGCCACGATTTTTTGGATAGATTCCTTGAGCCAGTACTGATTTTCTGTTAGCCAACTCCACAACCTCTTATGAAACGTTTGAGCAATTATGAAGCAATGAAATTGATCGCTGGTTTCCCTAATAAATTTCTGGATTTTAGGTTTACCAAACTTAAGGTTGGATGTATGAAAGTAATAACCAAGCGCTGCACCTGATTTAGTCACCATTTTTACGTATTTACCTAAACTGACTTCAACTGGTGACACATAAAAAGCTACTTCTGTTGATACACCGAAAGATTTGAATTCGTTCCCAAATACTTCCTTTGGAGTTTGCAATGACGGAGTATAAATGATCTTGTATCCGTGCTCTACAAATTCCTTGATGGTGCTGATCTCGCCTTTGGGTACAGGTGTGACCGTAACAATGCTAGTTAATCCATTAGAGTAGAGTTGCGTCATCAGAAATCCCATTGAATAAATCATGATAAAATGGCGAGGATTGACTGAGCCCCCAAAAACACCGGCGATAAACCCCAAGAAATCCCCAACTTTCCCAGCTTTAGTGTGATGCATAAAACAGGTAAAAAATGCAAAACAGATTACGCTAATTGTTAACATCCAGATACCAAAGCTGAAAGGGTCATACCACAATGAAAAGTTGGCCAGTTTTTCTTTATATTCATTCCTTCTGGGGCAATAAACGACGACATTAGAATCGACACGATGAAAATGCATGTTACCAAGGTCATGTGTAGGTACATTCCAAAATGAAACGGTTGCAACGATTATTTCTGGACCTTCATAAACAAAGTCAAACTTTGAATTTCTGCGGTTATCTAAGTCGTGCCTGAATACGGAAAGTGAAAAGTTGTGAATTGTTGACAAAAGGAAAATAGTCATGATGTCTTGGTCGCATCTGTAATTCATCCGGTTTTTTGAGCTCAGGCAAACGTTTTTTGGCAGCTTTTCAATAAATATAAACCAATCAGCAGTCAAAAATGTCATTGCAAATAGGTTTTTTCCGTTTCCATTCCTAAACAGGGATCGATGAAGTGCGTGCATATCTGATTGGCTCCACATTTCAGCAAAGTTGGTTGCAACCAAAGGGGCAGATGAGCAGTAGTCACGGCAGATGATTGTTACTGAAATATTTTGTGGCACGCATTCAAATTTTTTAGGAAATGTGAGAATTACCTTTAGCGCTGGAAATGTTTGAAAATTGGAATGCCAATTTACAAGAACAAGAAGATTGTTTGCACGATCAAGTCTTGTTTTAGAGACTGTGGAAACAGCGGAAAATTCCCACACAAAGATAAACATGGTGCGTGAAGGTACGAGAAAGTCACATAAAGTACGAAAAGGTCTGTTCATACTATTGAAATCATCTCCAAGTATGATTGGACTGATGACCACATTAAACGTGTTGGAATATCTGTAATGTTCCGTTTGAGTCCAGTTCCTGTTTGGACGTTTGTGAAGCTCGGCAAGAGCGACACATCTGGAACAAGACTGTCATTTGCGATTTTAGTGGAATTGAGAAGAAGAGCACATAGTTCTCCCAATTGGTATTCAAGTGAGGAAAAAGGCGTGATAAGCACTGAGAACAAACTGCTTGTGAATTTGGAGTGAGCAACATTACTAGTAAATATACAGCTTTCATTATTTAACTGTTTGAGAATCCTCAGTTTCGAGAAAAAAATCCGTATTTCGTTTGATATATAAGTTACTGAAACGAGTTATTGTTGGGGTGAGAATTCTTGAGACATAGACTAAACCAAATTTACAATAAACAAAACTCTCATACGCATGATTTTTTAAATTATAAAACAAGACCGCAATTTACAATTGTAAAAAGTCTGTAAATGGGATGATGCTATAAGTAATGAAACCTTTTATAGCAACGTTTTTGTTCCGAAGAAATAAATAGACTTTCAATTCGTTTCGTACTTCTAAGCAGACTGAGTGTCCTTTGTATTTCAGACTAAAACTATCGTGCTAGAAAAGTTGACACGTAGAGTAAGACATCCGGTTGACCTGTCTAGAATCAAGTAAAACACGAAAAGCCATGGTTTAAAAACCCAATTTCAAAAATATCTTTAGGAAAAAACGGCGCGTGGCTTTCGTGCACGTAACAAAACCTGTTATTTTCACTACCAATCAATATTTTTATCCGGCCACCGGATGCTTTTTCAATTGGTTTTTTTTACAAACCTTAAAAACTTGTTTGCCGACTGCTTCTGAATATTTGCTTATCATCAGACACTGAAATATAGTCGTCTATGCTGGCATGCAAATGGTTTAAAAATAAGTTTCCAATTTAAAGAATCTGTTTTTGAAGGTATATGACAAATATTTCAGTTTTCCAAGACATCATTTATTTTTCTACTTTCAACGTGTTCTATTGAACGCTGTAATTTATTATTTAAACACCAGTATAATATTTGTGTGTATTCAAAACCAGGCTTTTTCCGGTGATAGTTTTTCATATCCGAATAAAAACTAAACAACACGTGGATATTCAATTGATTTTAAGTGTGTCAACGTAAAATTATTAAAGTATTAATAAAAGTTTTCAAAAATAAATTATTTCAATCCATTTTTACATATGTGCCAGTTTGAATTAGCTACTGTTTGCATAAGTTCTTCATCATAACCAAAATCAAATTCAATAGGGGTTTGGAACCTGGTATTCTTATAATTTGAATTTGCATTTATTTCCCATTTGTTATGTAATTTAATTTCTTGCACAACTCTGTGGTGCTAATTATAGCTTAAACTAGAGCCGGCGGCGGCCGGTAGCGTAAAGTAATTGGTAACGGTAAAGTAGCCGTAGCGCATTACGCATATATTACAATTTACCTAACTGTCTTACAGACCTGCGGTCTGCTCAACACTAGGTTTGGTAAGTGTAATGTGATTTAACATCCGGAAGTGTGCTCAACGCTAAACCTTAACGATTTGTATGCTAAATCCATCATCGATAATCGTATGCTAATCCAATTATTGGAAATCGTATGCTAAATCCATTAACATTGGAAATCGTATGCTAAATCCATTGGTGATTTTATCATGGGATTTTAGCATGGGCGATTTCTACATAAGATTTAGCATTTGCGTTTCTAACTTGGGATTTAGCAGCCGACATTTTTACATGGGATTTTAGCATGGGCAATATCTTGATTAGCTGGACAATTATCTAGCACGGGATTTAGCATGGCAATTTGTAGCATTGGATTAAGCATTGGCAATTTTTATGTGGGATGTAGCATAGCCGATTTCAAACTTGGGATTAGCATGGACGGTTTTTAATATTGGAATTAGCATTTGAAATTTAACATGTGATTTTCCATGCTAAAATTCTCTTTTATGTAATTTTTTCAATTGTAAAGCCTTTTACGTTGAAATCGTATGCTAAATCCATTTACATGGGAAATCGTATAAAAATCCAAATTACTGTTTACATGGAATCGTATGCTAATCCAAAGTAACGACATGTTCGCGGTAATTAATCTTCAGCTCAAAAATCATAGTATGTATATAATTATAAACAAATTTCTAATGCTAAATCCAATTTTAAATTTTCTAATGCTAAATCCTATCTAGAATTTCTTTTCAATGCAAATCCAATCTTAATTTATTTTCAATGCTAAATTCCATCTCAAATTTTTTTAATACTAAATCCTATCTAGAATTCTCTTTTTAATGCTAAATCCCATCTTATAAATTATTTCTAATGCTAATCCAAATAAATTAATCAACTTTAACTGGAAATCGTATGCTAAATCCATACATGGGAAATCGTATGCTAAATCAATTTACATTGAATCGTATGCTTAAATCCAAGGGGACAACATGTTCGCGTAATTAATCCCAAAACAAATCATAGTATAGTTTTTTATAAAGAATGCATATTGGCCTATTCAATAATGCATATTCATTATGGCCTTCAGACACAATAGCTTCTTTTGAATGAATTTTTCTTGAGCCAAGGATAACTACAAATTTCATTATTTTGTTACTTAAAGGATCTAAATTATAATTTATGCTTGGCTAAAGCAAGCTTATTTTTCAATAAAAACATGTTCTTCCAAGATATCCTACGGCGGTTCAGAAACCGGAGATTGAGACAAGGATTCTGGTTTACTACGCTGCTCTGCTTTCTTATCATCTGGAAAATTAGGAGAGATGAAGTAGCTAAAATAATTTAAGCGTGTAAAAGAATATGCTAGTATCTAGATCTTTTCTCACTTTTTATTTTGTAGATTCAATAAGGATCAAGGAGAAAAATGCAGAACTTTGTGACTACATTCTACAAAACCATTTAATCCCTCCTGCATTGATAGAAATGCCTTATAACCTGAATAATAGCAGAAGTGTCTATCTCGCACATGATGAGGTTCACGCAGCGCTGCTACAAACGCTTAAAAAATATTCAATCGTAAGTTTCAAAATAAATTGACAATGAATTCTAACATTTATTTTTAATTTATCCTTTAATTTATATAAAAATAGGAGACTGGATTTTTCATAGAGGCTGGAGCTCTTGATGGTGAATATTTGAGCCATACTCTGGAGTTAGAAATGTATCGGGGTTGGACTGGTCTTTTGGTAGAAGCCTCACCAAGTTTGCTACCTCAACTCAGGTCTAAAATGAGAAAGTCTTGGATAGCTGGTGTTTGCCTGACCACGGCTGATAATGTTACGGTAATTTTTTTATAAATAAATTGATTGAGTAAATATGCATTTTTACAAGCAATCGTTTTTGGGATTTTTAGGTCGAATTTGTAACAAAATCTAACCAAAAAGAAGCATGGATGAGAGGCAACGGCCGAATAGATCCCAGCGAACGCACCGTTAACGCCACTTCCACAAGATTCAAGCCAGAGCTCCACAAATCAGAAGGGAAAGTTTATTGCTACAAACTTGAAACCATTTTATCAGCTATAAATGTCACCCAAGTGGATTTACTAGTTTTGGATGTGGAAGGTCATGAGTATAAAATTTTAGAGGCACATGATTTCTACACAATTCCAATCAAGGTCATCGCTGTAGAGACCTGGGTTATGCCAGAGCCATTTGAGATGCTGACCTCGTTAATGGACAAGAATGGATATGAGCTGGAATTTAGAAGCAACACGGATGCTATTTTTGTGCTAAAATAATTATAATTACAATGAATTCTAAAACTTACACATTCCTAAACAGCCACTAAAGAAATCTATTGCAATAATAAAATCTTTATATACAAATAAATTTGGTTTCGGCGATTTATTGAGGAAAATGGATTGTTAGAGTTCATCAGTTTTGATCCAGGAGGTTAGTGTTTAGTGATCTGGCTATAATAATAATTTTTATATGCTGAAGAAATGCATTATCGACGAAATGCCTTGTGAATTATAATAATTTTTTCTTTTAAAATGCATAAAAACACAGAATCCCTGGTTTGAATTATATTTATTGTAAAACCCATCTTTTCATACCAATGAATACACAACAGCAGCCCGATAAGGGAAAAAGTTAGTCTGTAGTGAAAAGAAGATAAGCAAGTAAATTAATAATATGAAATCTTTAACAAAACGACTGTAATAGTAGCAGGAAGCGTCATAAAAGGATGCAGTGGTCGAGATGAGAAAGGCTGTGGTTGTGAACGAGATGTAGACTCCTGGTGGCGCGGAGGAGCCAACTGGAGGAGATCTTGTTGAGGATGAATTTTCCCTTGAGATCGTCCAGGAACAGTTCATGTTCTTGTTGCAGAGATCCGTCCCACAGCTGCAGGTGTAGAGCGCGTCTCCAACGCTGGTGCATTTTTCAAGAGGTCCTCCCCAACAGAGTGGGCTAGATTCCAGTTTGCCCGCTCGATGCTATGTCAGTTCCGGTTCGGTTCACCTTTTCGAAGCAGCCATGAGGACAGCTCGAGATTTCCTCGTTGGTTGGGAAGGTAAGGTTGGTCCCGTGGCAGAGGGAGGTGATGGTGTTCCCTAGTGGGGCTGAGCAACTGTAGCATTTCACATCTGCAGAATAATAAACAATTTTTATACAAAGTTTTTAAGCTCAGGATTTCAAGAAAAAATGTTTTTTATCAATAAACCTTCTGCAAACCCGCTTTTAGCAGCATCATGAAAACCGGGAGGATAAGTGAGAAACATCTTTGTTGAAGAGCCATTATGACATCAATTTTGATGAGATTTAGTGAAAATTGTGAAAAGTCAGGATTTGGAATAAAGTTTAAAATTTGTAAGAAAATTAATATTTTGTGACCATGACGTGGGATCAGTTTGGGTTGACGAGGAAAGTGCATTTGTAAGTGACGCAATTCCTCGCTAAGACAACAGACCTCCTTCACACGCGCTTTGGATTTAGCTCAAATTCAAGTGAATCAGATTTTGCTACAAGTGCTTTCTCCATCTCGGTGTGCTTTCATTTTCCTTTTCTAAGCGAGCGGAAATGAGCTATTTATGAATGAGAGAGAAAAGAAGAAATACTTGTCCAAGGGTGTTTCCATTTTCATTAAAATCATGTCAAACCGGGGCGAAGAGACAGAACAGGAAATAATTATGATTTCACTGGACTCTGATGATGAGGAGGATGAAAGAGGAGTACCAGAGGCAGCTATATCACCTTCTGAAGCGGAAACTACTTCTCAACTCATCCACGGCATTTTTGGAGACACGCTGGATGTTAACAAGCTTTCCGAGCCGGTTCTCAGAAGTATCGTAGCATCAATAGTCAAAGTGCAGCCAAAACCCTGTGAAACTTGCATCATTCATAAAACCACCATTCAGAAACTGGAGGATGAGCAGAAAGTGGACAGAACCAAGCTGAAAGCGAGCTGGAGAAGGAAAAAGAGGAGAGGAAGCAGCTAGAAGATAAGTTGGAACAAATAGGAAGAAACGTGGTGGTCCTGGAAGAGGTCACAGGAAACATTCGGAGTTTGGTGGGGCATCCTGAGACGGAAGAAGAACCAGAAACACCAGCTCAATCGCAAGAGATTCCACCTCGTTCTCAAGAAGTCCCTGTCAGCTACGTTCCCCTGACCTGCCCTCCAAGGCTAAACTGCTCTCCTCCCGTTCAACACGCAGTGGACAAGTCGAAATCCCACCTCGGAACCTTTTGCACCTGTGGCCTTCAATTTGACTCCCTCAACAAGATGTACACCCACGCCAAGAGGATGTTAAACGAGTCCTTCGTCAAGGCCAAGTTCAGCTGCACCCGATGTCCCAAGAAGTTCCTAAAGTTTGTCTCTCTCAAGCACCACACGGAGGTGAAGCACGGGCTCAAGTACGCGGCTGGAGTCGTTGGCTGTCACTACTGCGGCCAAGTGTTTCAAACCCGGGTCAAATTACTGTACCACCAGAGAATGACGCAGTAAATTATACTAAAACTCTATAAAAAATTAATAAATTCAATGAAAATTGTGAATAAATTGACATTTATCATTTTAGTAAGGGAGGACACTTCCGATTTCTCAATCTGTATCGATCCCAGAGCATGGAAACTGAAGCAAGCCAAGAAACGAGCCAAACTCAAGAATATCATGAAAGGATGGAACTTGGAGGAGCAGGAGAGCTTGCTTCCACTTCTTTCGAGGATGATGATGATGATGTCCTAATTTTAGATAATTAATTAAATGAGTTTAACTAGAAATGACGATATAATTAGCTACTATATCGTATTAACTTAATTTTTATCACGTTCGTTATGATAATTCAGTTTGTTGCTAATAAAAACGTTTGAATTTTATTTAAAACTTACAAATACTTTATTTAATTATTCATCCACGACAAAAAATTTAGAAAATCACATCATAATCTGTCTTTGCCTGCTTAACAATAATTTTATGAAGAATTCATGAACCATTCATGGTCCAGCACCTCTTTTGCACTCAACCTCACTCCAGGATCCAACACCAGCACTTTCCCAATGATATCCTTTGCCTGTTCACTTATCCTCTTCCAATCCTCCTCATTTAATTCAATTTGAATTATTCAAAAGACGCTGTCAGAATCCTGTTGAAGAGCTCCTCTTGATCTCCACTCAAGCTTGCGAAGGGAGGATAGCCACAATGCAGCACGTAGACGATCACTCTGAGTCCATATCCCGATTCAGCTAGGATTTCCCGCGACGTAGGTCGGCGTTCCAAATTGTGTAGAGAGGTCCGTAGACTTCCAGAGCTAGTCCAAAATCACCCAGCTTCAAGTGACGTTGGTTTCCAGAGGTGGAGACGAGGAGGTTCTCAGGTTTGATGTCGCGATGAACAATTGAGGAGTGGAGATACTCAATTGCAGCGGCGATGTCTTTTGTCATAGATTTCGCTTCGGATTCGGGAAACTTGGTGACTTCTGAGAGGTTGTCGAACAGATCTCCGCCCTGTGAAGTAAAAAAGCTTTAAAACTGAAGAAATATCACATTTTTTATTGGTTTTTTACCTGCATCAACTCCAAAACTAAATAGAGCTCGTTCCCCAGCTCAAAGCGCTCAAACAGCTTGATAATATTGGGGTGGCTGAGTTGAGACAAGATCTCAATCTCCTGCTCCGGAGGCACATCCGTTTTCCCATCATTTTTCGACTTGTCAATCACCTTGAGCGCGTGGAGCTCCCTTGTTTTCCGGTCTGTGCAGTGGCGCACGACTGCAAAGCTTCCATTACCGATCACCGGACCCACCTCGTACTTTTCCAAGATCTCCATGGGAAAATGGGAGTTAGCATCAACAGGAACTGGAGGAGGAGCTGCTTTGGCCGTAACTGCACGAAAAGTCTTCTGTTTTTTATTCGCATAAAGGGTCGCCTTCGCATACGGCTGAATAGCTTTGCATTCTTCAACATCCAACTCAAAATCAAGAGGAGTGAGTCCCCGGCTGTTGGGAAAAGCGAGGAAGATATCATCCACTCCAAAAAAGTCTTCGAGGGTGGCCACAACCCTTCCGCTCACGGTGCACACGTGGGGAACAGCTCCCCACTGGGGTTTGAGGGAGGAAGTCACGTCGTTCAAGACTTGGTCGAAGGACACCGCCGTTTTCTTGTTGAGCAGGAAGCGAATGGTCTTCCGGGGCTTGGGACCGTGCCGGATGATGGTGACAAGCCGGGGGCGGATGAATTCTCGGGAATTTGCCTGTGTTGAAGATGAAGGCACGCTGACTACAACTCCTGAAGATGTGGGTCGCCCAGGAGGTCGTCTTTGCTGTCGAATTCGTGGCTTTGCTCCTTTTCCTCCCTTTTTAGTTGAAGATCCTGGAACATCTTGTTCTGAAAATGCCTTGAAACCCACTGAATTTGCATTAGAATCCGGAGGAGAAGACGCTGCAGCAGTTGTGCTGTGAGCGAATCCCAAGTCGATCGTGGAGGAAGGTGGATCATCCGTCCGACGGAGTTTGGAAGCCTTTCCAACGCCCACACAAAGCCCCATCTTTTCACTCCGGCTTAATCCCACTTCATCCTTGGTTGAGGGAGTCAAATGCGGAATTTTACTTGACATCTTCTTCTAAATAAACTAAAACTCAAAATAATTAGTAGCCCAACTCGAAACTAAATTGAGGTAATGTATTTTTCATGAAAAATATTACTACTTTGAATTTTTAAATAATTAAAAATAAAATAGTACACTATGTTCTTATGACATCAAAAGATTTTATTACAACAATTTTTTTACAAGAAATAATGTAAATAGAATGAGATAATAAGTGAAAGCTCAAGCTGAAATATTTTCGTCTTTTATGAAACTCCAGTTGGCGTCGATGAACTTGCGCAATCCTTCAAAATACTCGGGAGGAATAGGAATCTTGAAGAACTGCTGGAGACTCTCGTAAAACTGCTCTTTTGCTGATGATTCAATCTCAGCCGAGGTGAAGAGACACTGGACAACTTTCTGGACGCTTACCACCATCTCCAGAAGGAGAGCACTGAAATAAAAAGTGATTAAAACTTGTTTTTTTTACAATAAAAGTTTGAAAAACTTGAAAAAGTACCAATTGTTCATGCCAGAAGTTGGAACTTGGTGACAGAGTCCAAAAAGCTGGCAACAATTTGAAGCAGCTCATCCTCCTCCTTCTTTTCTTTCTCTGCATCCCGAACCTGGATCATTTTGAATGTCGCATAATCATACAGCATCTTCCCACCCGTTTCCCAGCTCTCCATCGCTTTGCACTTCCGCCGAAGAGATCTCAAATAGTCGAAAACATTGCGGGAATACCCAGAAGCGTTGTTTTCCTCAGCCACCATAGCCAGGCCGTTTCCTCTGATAAGGTAGTTGATAAGTATTTCCAAGCTCTGCTGCCACTTTCCAATCCTTCCCAAATACCAGATTTTCTCGTAGGCCAACTTACTCTTCCAGTTTTTGACGGAATAGAGAAGCTTTTCTTTAATCCCAAGGCGATGGACGAGAAAGTAGTCATCCATCCTGTCTTGATTTATGTTCCGCTCGATCAGGCGCCCGTAAAAGCATCCTTTTCTTATATAACTTGGTCCACTCATCCTTATCATCTTCGAATGGGCTGGGAACAATACTATTAACCACAAAAATAGCCCAAGTCCACATCCCAATGACTTCCAACTGGTTGGCAAAGTTGAGACAGAGTTCGAAGTAGGTTTCGTCTTCCGTGTGAAACCTCATCTCTTCAAAGTCGCGGAGGAGGAGTCAAACTAGTTTGTAGTCGAGACAGTCTTCAGTCCAAGTTCGGGGACGGAGGAGGAGGCGAGGCAGAGGGTAGCCAGAAGGACAGCTGAACAGTTTCAAGAGCTCCATGCACAAGTTGGCAATTGTGCTCGTTTCAAGGGAAGGAAAAGGAGAGGCTTCATCAGTTCCAGAAATGGTTCTCATCAATGCTTCATATTCTCGAACAGCTTCGTTCACAGGAGTGAGCAAAGAGCTCCGAGCTGGACCGTGATACCAGATGAAGAGAGCGAAATACTGAAACCACTCGTGGCTGAGATGCAGCTGAGTTTCTCGGGAGTTAGCTCGGCTAATCTGGGAAGAGAGCCGGAAATGAGGGCGAATATTGCTGAGATTTCCTGGTCAAACATTTCTTCATCAAAGTCGAGGAGAAGATGAGGTTCAGTAGCGATGAGAGTGGCAAGAAAGGAGTTTCCTTGGGCCATTGCTGCTTCACAAGCTTTCTCAACAAGACCTTTCTTCAGGAGACCCAAAACAGAGTTGTCTTCTAGATTGTACTCATCACCGAAGAGGATGGAAACATTATCCACCAACCATTTGGATAAGGAGATGCGCTGGGTGAGAGGATAGCCGTTGTCTTGTAAGACTTCATCGTCAAATTCCTTCGGAGGCCAGAGAATGTCGCAAAGTTGCCAGACGCAGAGCTCCTCCTCCAACTCAGTTCTGATTGGGGGAAAGGTGGTGTACTTCAGCTGATTCTGGATGGTTTCAATGTGTTCTCTGAACAGGGTTTCTTGTCTCACGCGGAAACGGTTCTCCATCTGCTTTTTAAGCACCGCTCGATAAGCCTCGGAGAAGATTAAAGATTCTTGCAGCTTCTCGTAGCTGTAGAACTGGGAGATCTCCATTTGAGCTGAGAAACCGGTGGCGGCTGTTATCCGTTGGTTTATGGTGAGGAACTGGCCACGAGGAAGGAAACAGACTCGAGGACAACCTTCCAGCTTGACATTTACAGCGTCTTCTGTTTTAAGACGGGCAAACACATCCTCTGGCTCATCAACTTTTAATGACAATGTCTTGAGTGGCTCAACGACCTGCATCATTGTTTCTTCTTGAGGTTCAGGTGGTGGCTTGGGTTTGTCCTGCTGTTCAGGTTCAGGTGGCGGCAGAAGTAGAGGTTTGGGCGGAGCCGGAACATGAAAACTCTCTCGAATCAATCTTCCTTTAAATGGGCGCGGGTTCCTAGGGCTGCTGGGTTCCTCATCAGGCCAAATTAGGGAATAAATTGATTGTGAGGGAGTTGAAAAATCACTCAAATCCAACTTCCCTTGAGCTCTTGAACGCTTGGGTGGCGTGGCTTCCGTTTCTTCCCAAAAGTTGTCGATAGAGATGACGTTCTTGAGCAAGCTGAGCTTTTCAGAGATGTGGGGATGAGCCACCTCAGGTGGAGTAACCGCACCTGCGTCTCCACCTGGACCAACAACATGGTTAGCAAGCGTCATCACCTTCTCAGGAATCCCACCTAATCCCGCCTCAGAAACGGTGAAGGCTTTCGAGGTGGTGCTGCTGTTCTTCTCACTTTCTTCCTCTCCTTCATCTTGCTCTTCAAGGTCACACGAATACTTGGAAAAGTGAGCTACTCTAAACTTCCACGCACCTTCTTCCCCATCATAAGCCAGAAACTCAGCTCCCAGGCGAACGCAAGCTTTCTTCAATTTCTCCTCATATTTCCTTTCTTCAATCTTCTTGAGACAGCGAACAGCTTCATTTGTTGTTTATCAATAGGCCAAACTCGCTCCAGCTCGATTTCCGCTGGCACATTCAGCCCTTCATAGAGAGGCGGCTTGGCTTCATCGTCGGTAGACAACAACCTCCTTGTGACGGAAGAAAACTAAAAACAAAAAGATATCATCAACAATTCCATCTTTTCTTTATCTTAAGCATATTTTTACTTACCAATTTCATCAATGTTAATGCCCGCGACGTTGACAGCCTCGAGAAACTTAATTTTTCCAAAATTAAGACGCCCCACCTCAAACCCTTCCACGAAACAATCTCCGTTCCCATCCACCAATTTATCCACCTCCTCCACTGAAGGTTTGATGTAATATCCAGCTCGCTGCAGATTACCCACAACTCTTTTGCAGGACTTGGTGATGTCTTCTCATCTTCTTCTTGAGCAAAATCCCCAGCTCCTCCTTCTTTCTCTGCTGCTCCTCTCTTGATCTCCTCATCCTCCTCTAGAATGGCAGCAATGCGAAACCTCGGAGTTGAGCTCAGCCTCCGTCCCTCCGCCAAAGAAAGTGAGTCACCAAAGTTCCCTCCACTCTTCAACCATCTTGATGGAGAGCTGTCTGAGAGGTTGAGGGATCTGCTCAGCGGACTGATCTTCCCAGCAGGAGTCATCTTGGCGCACGAGGCACAGCTCAGCCGGGTTGTTGGAGCGGAGTTGAGAACGAGGCGTTTCCACTCCTTTTTTTTTGCTTCGGGACCAAAATATTCACTCCGGAAGAGCCACTGTTCCCAGCATCATCGTCGAAACCGTTCCATATCTCAAACTAGAAAAATAGCAATAAAAATTACAACAAATTCAAGGTATTTTAGTCCTGATATTGTTATTATTCTACCTTGCAAATGCTCACGCTGCTACTTCTTCGATATGGGTGAGGAACCATGCTTTGTCCTCTTTTCCATGACAAGCTGGCAGGGCTGCTACGTTTCTTCCGACGGGAATCCATGAACTCGTGCATGGCTAAGGGGCTTGGTCACCTTCTCTAGCTTCCTGTTCGAGAAAAGATTATAGAAAGATAGGGTTGTCCTTGTACGGGTTGGTGAAGCAATGAAATCGTTTATGTAGATAGGATAAACTTCCGAAATCGAGAGTTCCGAATTTCACGTTTGCAGAAAGGGCCGATTGAGTGTATGCTAATGTGTAGAAACATGGTGCTGTAGAAAAACATGCTACCGTATAAATAAATTAACATACTCAAAAATATGATGATATTGATGCAAATGAGCATGAGTCAGCCTCTTCCAGAAGAGGTTTTATGTACATGACACATGATTCTATTGAATTTTAGGTGTCTTATCCTATACACACAAACATATTACTGTTATTAAAATGGCCAGTGCTTCAGAAACTTCCAGTATTTCAAAACGAAAGCAAAGAGAAAAGCTCATGCTTGAAAGCCAAATATAAAATCAAGGAATTTGCGCTAGAAAACCCTTTTCTAGCACCGTCAAAAGTACTTCTGGAAGTTCAACAAAATTATACTACCACTGTCCTACAAGCTCTTCCAAAGAATAGCTCCATTTCTAGAAATATTAGGCTTTATAGAAGACCAAGGGGATTTAAAGAACCAACAAATCGGTCCGAAATTGTCTTCACGGAAGAACAGTTAAAGACTTCCGAAGGCAAACCTTTTTTACTTCATGATTCAACTGATGAAAGACGAATTTTAATATTTGCTACTGAAAAAGGCATTCAGGTACGTGTATTTCGTTTATTTTATTTCATTTTATGAACGTATTTTAATTGTACATTTGAATTTAAGGAACTCTCAATGTGTAATACATGGGCAATAGACGGGACGTTTGATGTTGTTTCCAACTTGTATACCCAACTGTTAACCATTCATGGACTTACAAAAAATGGATGGATTTATCCACTGGTTTTTGCACTATTGCCGGACAAGAAAACTACTACATATAAATACTTGTAGTAGTAGTAGTCTAGTAGTTAGTAGAATTTATTGTAGGCTTATGGGCCAGAGGCCCATGCGAGCCATACACTTTTTCATTACAAAGTTACAATTTTGGTCGTGAGTCTTGTATAATATTTCTATGATTAGGTAGTTCATGAGTTTTTGAATATAGGAAAGTATTGAAAAGATAGAGTTGCATAACTTAAAGCTAGCATGAGACGAGTAACGAATCAGAAATTAAATATTCACATTAAAACAATAAATATTAACAAAAAGTGTAAATCTTTAGTTTGAACTAGAGAGTAATAAGCGTAGAGACTAACATAATTAACTATATTAGAATCACGGTCGTGCCAATAATATCTAGAGACAGGTAGAAAATTTGCATAATTTGAACCGAATGGAGTTGTGACTCTTGGGATATGTTACAGGATAATCTCTTAAGCTATAGTAACTATTTTCTTGTTATTTTGTAGTTTACTTTATACATGTATCTTAAGCTGTATTGCGTAATTCTATTGCTTCGGGGTCCCTGCTGGGTTACGGGAAATGCTGCAAATAGATTTTCCCCAGTTGTGATAACTGGCTCAACTCCTGAGAGTTATTGCCAACTCTTGCCGTTAAAGTCCCCCCCTATAATTATACTCTCCCTCCGTATTTATCCCTAATACTAATAATTGTGTCGTTAATTTTGTCGAGAATTTGATCATTGTCGTTACCTGGTTGTATGTACACTCCACACACTATAATTGTTGTACTCTCAATACTTACCCTAATGGCAATAAAGTTGTCATTGAGCTCTATGATTTCACGTAAAATAAATAGATCGGAGCGGTAATAAATAGCTATCCCACCTATCCCCCTTCCTCTATTCGAAACCCTGGTGGCTAATTTATATACTCTTTTATATCTAGACAATAAACTAATTTCCTTGACTGTCTCTTCCCATGTCTCGTAAACACAAATAATATGGTTTTCAAGTAAGAATTCGCTATCCTGTTTGTTCATGATAGAAAAGTTTGACATACCTCTACGTTCCAGAAAAGATGATACTTTTCCTAATACTTAACCTATGGTGATGACGATGATGGTCCATGGCCGTGATCCTCATGCATTTGTTACTGCTTCTACGTCTCCGGTGTCCTCGTTCATGATGAAATGTTTGACAACTGCTTTATTCTTCCAGATGAATAGTTCTCCTCGCCTAATCTGCATCCGATAATCCTTGTCCAATCCTTTTTGCTCCCTGAATTTGTCCCGCAGCTTTTTCTCCTTTGCTCTGATTGCAGGTGACACGTCATCATTGATGAAGATTTTTTCTTTTCCAAGCTTCTTTTTTTCCGTCATGATCGTTCGTTTGTCCATTTTTCTCAGTAGTTTCACCAGAAGTGGTCTTGGCTTGCCATCCGCATTCTTATTTCTGCCAAGCCGGGAAATATCATCAATTGCGATGTTTTGAAGGCCAAGTTTACTGAAAACCCCTTCCGCTTTCAAAATTTGATCTTTAATGGTTTCATTTGGCTCTTCAGCAAGTCCGGAGATGATGATGTTCTTTTCTCTTTTCATGTTGTCAATTCTATTCATTGCAACAAAAGTTGCATCATCGCATTTTTTCTCAAGCGTTTGCATCTTTTCGTCAAAAACCTCACTAAACATTGCTCTAATGTTGTCAAGGTCGGCTTTGTTGAGCGTCGCCATTTCGCCTGTGTTTATTTTTGCTGTCTTGTTGGGGTGGCTACTTTCTGGCGAAACGCTTTCCTCTCTGTCACGCTTATCTGAGCTGTTTTTTCTTGGAGTAGATGTTTGTGGGAATGTATTTTTTATCGGAGAACGCGCAAGCTGCTTAGTTGCTTTAAAGAAGTTTGACATTTGTGCATGTGAAGGTAATAAACTGTATTACATCATCGTACGTGACTTTTCGTCAAATACCAAACATTGCACTCTCTTTATGTATCAAATGTTTTTGTAATTGTCGCTGACTGCAATTCAGTCCACACTCCTCGCTTTATGGACGAGCTGACTCCGAAAGTGCATCCTCAGCGAAAAAATAGTCTTTGCAACAGGTTGATATAATATGAGAAAAAATATACACGCACGTCACTGCACTTTTTATGACAGGATGTTATTTAACACTCTATGAGTTTGTTATCTGGGTCGCTTTTGAAAATTTGCTGTGGTAGATAAGTTCTTGGTTTTGATAAATTTTA
>LJIJ01002654.1:0-24885 GCA_001718145.1 Orchesella cincta
TTCAAATTCAGTTGGAGCTGCGGTTATCGTTCACTAAGTACCCTAGTATGATAAATTGTATTGTATATAGTTATGGGTGAATAGATTGTTGTCAGAAAATACATTAAATTGTAATAGAAATATCTACTCATCCTAAGCTTTTTTGTCTCTAAAACTAACGAGGAGTTGGTGTAGCGCCGATTTGGATGAAATTTTACATGCACAATGCCTTTATGGTAAAAATAGCATTTTTGACGTATGGGGTCGCACAGGCCATAATTTTTTATAATAAAGGTCTGCTAGTTTCAATGTTCTCAATTAACACTCTGAAACACTGGGCATTTCGTTATCAACACTATATTTTTAGTACAATAAAATTCTGAAATAAAGCTTTCAAAGTAGGAAAACAACTAACTACTGTTAAAATTGGATAAGTAGGTTGATTTCGGATTGGAGTTAGTTTTTGAAAATAAGTATGTGCTGAAGCAAATACACTGTTCATGAATTAGTACCCGATAGAGCTACCGTAATATAATTCACTGTGTTTTAATAGCAAACCCATTGACTGCATAGTATGCAAAAATTCAGCATGTCTTAAATTGGCTTTCATAAACACGAAGCACACTTCCCCTGTCACGCAAACTTCCTCTATGTTGGTTCCTATTCGAAATATGCAAAAATTCGTAAACTAAAAGTTTATAACCAATGTGACCCCATACTTCACATATGTTATTTTTACCATGAAGGCATTGTGCATGCAAAATTTCATCCAAATCGGAGCTCAACAAAACTCCGTAGTTTCCTCGTAAGTATGATGTAAAATTATACTCTACCGTAAACTTCGTTATTTTTGCTTTTATATGTTTATTCGGAGAAGGGGCCTATGTAGTCTAGCTTGCACCCCGGCCCACATACCTCTAGTTCCGCCACTGACCTCGATTGGCTATAAATTAATTTCTTACTGTTTTCATCATGGTTAATTTCAAGGTTTACTTAACTAAAATAAAATTTGAACCACTATTTTTGACTACCGAAACGGGGAAAATGAGATTCCGGAAAACCGTACGCAAGGTTTTAAACTATTTGGGGTATTATGGAAAAAGTTTAAAATCATAATAAAAGCCAGAAAAAATGGCTCAGCCAAACTGAGCCATTTTATAAATATAAAATTGTAAACTCTTTCTAATGACAGTCTCAGATTTTTAAAATTAAAAATTATTTAGACAGGAGCCAAGATTTAAAACATGTTGCCGAAATGCGCATCATTTTCGAAAAATGTAATACCTACTAATGTAAAATTGTGTACCATTTGCGCAACATTTTATGTTGCCGAAATGCGCAGCACGTTGCCAGGGTAGTGGTAGAATTTGCAACTGTATTAGCCTATTTTTGACTTTTAAAGTAATATACTTTGGTTACTATTGCTACAGTAAGCATACATCTAGGAGCTGATACTGCTTGGTCTCCTCAATCAAATTTTAATGTTGACAATTTGACGACTACACAGCTAAGTTGACAAATCGGAATATCTCAACATTTGTTTTCCTGTACATGCATTCGTCCTGGGTGACATTTCTAATTTGTCTCTTTACTTCTCCGAAGTACGTTATGTAAAATTCTCAAATCAAAAGTTGTATGATTAGGATTTTTTGAGAATGTAATTCTGAGGTATTTTTACGCAAAAAACGATTGCGCATTCCTATTTTTCTTAAAATCCCACTTAAAATGTTTATTTAGTCATCGAACATATATGTTCGGGTAAACGCTTCAAGTTTGCGGTTGAATGGGCTCCATTTTCAATAACATCATTCATATGTGAAATATCTGTTTTGTAGCCCAAAAGTTTGCTTTTACTGTATGAGATCGAATCAGAGAAAATGTCTTGACAAAATTATAAAAACAATTAACCCATAAGATGGGGTTTTTCTTTTATACTCCTTAACATGGTAAATATGATCCGGTTTACCAGCAATTCAAGATAACTATCGGATTCCGGACAAACCGTATTCCTCCATAATATGTAATTGGCAATTACTAATTGCGTATGTAAATACTCCATAAATCAATGGCATTGGGATTTAGTTTCCTAAAACGGATTTATTCTCCCAAAAGTGAACATGATACGTGCGGTTAAAGTTTGTTTCGGTGAATCACTAAGTGAATACCAGTTTTAAACCCACAAGAATGAAATGCGCCCTACGAGTTCCTTTTTATGTATGGTAGTAGCAAAAATGAACTCTCCTTGCATGTTTTGAGATGCTTTACCTTTGATATACTTGCGTTACACGTTCATAGTTGTAAAAAATAAAATTAATTTGCTGCACCCTTGGCGTACAGCTTTTACAGTATTTAACAAACTATGCAATGCCATAAAACCTAGTATAAATCTTTTTGTATAAATACCGCACCTGAATATGTGTTCAAGTTTTTGAAGAAACCGAAACAGTTTTCACTTTGAAAACATGAGTCTCAGTTGCCCTGAAAAGCAACATCAACGAGCCTTTTCTCCAGATCCAGAGCTTTCGTTTGGCCAAAAGTTTATTCCATCGCATTTTAAGCCCTGTAGTTGCCATTCTTCTCTTAAGGTTTCGGAACGCCCGGAAAACCATTGAATGGATCTCCACGATGAATACGACGCAGGCAAACATCATTGCGCCCAAATAGAGGAACAGAACTGCTTGAATGTTCCCTTGCAATGAAATGGCCAAAAAAGAATTCGGAGCATCCCTAGCGGCTCCCGTCGTCACATTCCAGCTGTCGACCCTAAACGACCAGCTTTTCCACCAGTGAATTAGTCCCGATTGCTCGAGGGAGTGGGCCCTTCTCAAAAAGATTTGAAAGGGCCACGGAATTTTATCCATTTCCCAGTTTTCGTGCAGCTCATCATACGGCTGTTTACTTATCGCAATTTTATTATGTGCACCTTTAAAATTAGTATGTCCCTGCCTTCTTTGACTTGTCGTCAATTTTAGCTTCAGCCTTTGTATCTTTTCATTCGTGTCCATGTACGCATCCATCTCACATTTGGATATCATATCAACGTAGTAATCCTCACTGACCTGGGACTCCAAATTTGTCACCGTGTCAAACTTAACCTTGATATCTTTTTCACTCAAGCTCTTATTGATAAAATCATCTGAGTAATGGTAGCGGATCTGATTTTTCTGAAGCAACATGGAAAAGATTGAGTCATGGGTGTAGGGATTGGTTCTCACCAAATGATCGCCAAGAACTTGGGATAAAAAATTCCCAAAAGCTCCCGCTGATTTCGCAATTTTAACTGCTACATTAAGCATCTCATTTTGGTAGATTGGGGAATAAATGGAGAAATTTGCGCTGAACAACTCCTCAAAGCTCTCAATATTCTTGATTTCAATGGGTGCAGTGAGCTTCTCTATGTTGTCTCCGAGATACTGATTTGTCAGCACAGTTGCCATTAGCAACCAAGCCGTACCAGTAACCTTACTTTCCCATTTTACCTGGGAGCCTTGAAGCCCAGTTTTCCAGGTGAAAGCAATATGCTCGAAAATATCTAAAATTGATATTGCTCCTTTTTTACTACTTTGCAGGCTTACATTGGCCCAAGAAATAAGCCAAAGAAAGATCCCCGTAATTACTGAGCTGGTTACTAGGGTGAGCCATACAAACAAGCTAAAGCTTGAGAAGAGGTCAATGAGACTCAGCCAACCCGAGATTGAGACGGGGGCGCACGTAATGAAATGGACGGATTTCATTCGGCTGCTATACGCAATTGTGTCCACATAGCGCATAGGACCATCGTGGGGGTGACAGCTGGGCTCGTTCCAATAGTGGTGGACGAGGGTAACCAATGCTAAATCATAATCAAGGCCTAGTATGGTTCCATTAGGAAAAAGCGTTCCGAGTAGCACGGCATTCACATTGGGTGTCGGGCTGCTCCCATTCCTTCCCACTTTCAGTTCCCTTGCGTAGAAACTTTTTTCACCGCTAGGGGCATACTTTTCGATATGAAATGGAGTGAAAATATTTAAATTTTGACACTCGGACGATTTATAAACCAGGAGATCGACGTCTTCCTGACTTTTCATACTTTTTATATCAATTCTCAGCAGGGCTGGAAATAATATTGCTGTCGTTGCCTCAAGCATCTTGCAAGGGATGGTGAGTACGAAGTTTGAGCCTTTGCAGCTTTCTTTGATTTTTTCCATAATCGAGGCATGGTCAACGCAAGTTAACGCATTGGTCTCTTCAACCTGAAACCCGTTGTTTTGCCCGTTCATTGAAATAAAAAATAACAGCTTCGTTGGAATAATGTTGTTTCTCGTCATCCAAAAGTTGGAAACGGTGAACAGTAGCTCTTGCCGAGAAACATTCATTTCCCGTCGCTTGGTGACATGTATCAACACCCGATAAGCTACTCCAACTCTGTCAGCGTTCCGGAGTCGGGGATCCATCACTGGGCCCAGCATTCTTGATCTGAGAAGGTGATCAGCGTTTGACAATGTCCAAAGTCTACACGAAAGAGGGTCTATATAAACTTGGACGACACAGAGCCGACCCCGAGCAGGGATCCAGCGAAATTTGAGCTGCTGCCTGGGTAAAAATTTCATGAATTTTCCATCACATGTGGTGTCTGCCCTTTTATTACTGAAAAGCTCCAAAATGGTCATGGGACGGTATTTTGGGGTAAAGAGTACAACTGGAAATGAAAGAGGCTCGATGTGGTAGGAGTCTCCGAATTCGACATTCCTTAGAAGTACTTTTTTTACAACCAGATTAACAGTGCAGTCTTTGAAGTGCTCCAGTTCATTGCTAAGGTTGATACTTTCGGGGAAAGCTGAGGAGTAGAGTGGAATAAATAGGATGGATGTTACCGAGAATATGAGGCATTTTCTTAGCAAATACATCTTAAACAGGAAGGGAGGGTGTGTTATGGCATCCAAAAGTTAAACATGCCGTTTTGGAAGGGAAACCAGGAAACAGCAAATTCTGAAATTTTAGAACCTGGAAACAATTTGTTTGTTTGAGAACCGGTTTTTCCAAAAAGGGTCTCTAACAGTACAAAACTTCCAAACATGACAAATATTAGCTTTTGACTCTGAAAGTATATCAAAGATATCGATATCAGAAGGAATTGCTTTGTTCAAGCTGTTCGTACATCGAATGTAGCCTTTAGTTTTCATATACGAGTAGAAATTAGCTGGAATGAAGGTAGAAGCCAAATGGTTATAGTTTGACTGCAAATACAAGATTCTTGCCAAATTTTGTTGGTATGTTGTGCTTCCGATTTTCCTATTTCTTATATACATAGCTTCCTCGGTCAGCAATGAATAATATGTTAGTTATTTCGATGCCTTCGTCACGAACTGTGGCTTCTAAGTAATTGGTAAAAATTTTAAACTCAGCTCATGCTTTTGACATGACACGCCCATTAGCATGAAGCCACCGGCTGTTAGAACTGCGCACTATCTGAATTTAAATACTGAAAAATGTTTTAGAAATTCAAGGCATTTAAGTAACTAAACTTATCAGATCTAACTTCGCAGTAGTACACGTTTTGGTTACGTTTTAAAAAATTTCACGGTTATGACAAAAGATGTATCATTCAGGTAATTATATTTAAGTTTTGTCATTTAGGTAATTACAAGTAAGTTTTGTCATTTAGGTAATTACAAGTAAGTTTTATCATTTAGGTAATTACAAGTAAGTTTTATCCATTTAGGTAATTACAAGCAAGGTTTATCATTTAGTTAATTAAAAGTACATTTACGCAAATAAAAAGGTTGACATACTTTGTTTAATTGGTAAATTTAATTTCCCTAACATTGCAGCAATTTCCAGAAAAAAAAATGTAAAAGAAAAAAATTCGTTGCGAAGAGTGTTTCAGATTGGTTAACTAAGGAGAAACGACTTCAAACTCATATAGCCATTAAGGTCCGATGCAACTCAGGAGTGTCCAGTTATTTGTATCTCACCTAAAATGAAAATTCTGCAGATTTCCACGTCTTTTGAAACTGGTTTGAAAAATGCAGTACATAAAATCTCATTGAATACAGAAAAATCGGTAGTTTAGAGCAGTTTAGTTCTAAAACTTACCTTTTGAAAGAATACGAGAATACGAATTATTATTATTCCTATCATTGCCATGTCATTAGTTTGTCATTAAAATTGTTAATCCACATAATATTACCATACCGTTATAAAATACTTCAAGGAATATACTTCTAATATAAACAAAATTATGTACATTTTCAACTATTGTTGTAATAAACTGTACATTAACAGTTAAAAGCTAGTTTCATTCTATCGATCTGACGGCAAACCACAATTGAAAATGCTCTCAAGTTTTCGCTGCAACCGAAACAGTTTGTACTTTTAAAGAACGAACCTCCCCTGCAGAAAAACAAGACGTCACAGCTCTCTTTATCCACATCCTATGTTTTTTGCTATCATGGTAATCCATTACCTTTGCTTCATTCTGTTTCATTTTACAACGTCTATTTGCCATTTTACTCCAAATAATTTTGAATGCACCAAAAATAACGGAATGTGCCTCAACGGCCAGCCCAACAGCTGCAAATACCACCGCGCCCAAATAGAGATAGAAAACCGCTTGAATATTTCCTTGCAATGAAATAGGCGTGAACGAATTATGTGCATTTCTGGCAGCCCTAGTCGAAACATTCCAAGTGTCAACCCTGAACGACCAACTCTTCCACCAGTGAATAAGTCCCGATTGCTCCAGCGAGTGGGCCCTTCGCAAAAAAATTTGAAAGGGCCAAGGTATCCTATCCATTTCCCAGTTTTCATGCAACTCATCATACGGTTGTTTACTTACAGCAATTGTATTATGCAAGCGACTCGTTTTGGTTTTTCTTTTTGTCGTCAATTTGAGCTTAAGCCTCTGCACCTTCTCGTCTGCATCCATGTACGCATCCATTTCACATTTAGAAATCATAGAAACGTAGTGATCCTCACTGATATGAGACTCCACACTGTTTACCGTATTCCAGTTTACCTTTACATCTTTTTCTAGCAAGCTCTTATTAATAAAATCATCGGAATAATTGTAACGTATTTTATTTTTCTGCAGCAACATTGAAAAGATTGAGTCATGGGTGTATGGATTTGTTCTTATCAAGTGACCACCAATAGCCTGGTACAGAAGATGACCCAAACCTCCCGCCGACTTTGCAATATTAACGGCCACATTCAGCATCTCATTCTCGTAGATCGGGGAGTAAATGGTGAAATTTGAGTTGAGCAACTCTTCAAAACTTTCAATATTTTTTACTTCAATGGGAGCAGTAAGCTTTTCAATATTTTCTCCCAGGTATTGGTTCGTCAGCACGGTTGCCATTAGTAACCACGCAGCCCCGACTAATTTACTTTCCCATTGTAGCCGAGAGCTTTGAAGCACCAAAATTTTCCAAGTCGAAACGACACGCTCGATAATATTTGAAATTGAGATTCTCACATTTTTACCATTTTGTAAGGTTATGTTGACCCTGGAAATAGCCCAAGCACAGACTCCAGTAAACGCTGACATTGTAACAAGGGTGAGCCACACGACTAAGCTAAAGCTGGAGAAGAGGTCGATAAGGCTCAGCCAGCCTGAGTTGGCTACAGGGGCGCACGTGATAAAATGGACGGCTTTCATTCGGCTGCTGTACGCAATTGTATCGACGTATCGCATAGGACCATCATGAGGGTGACAGCTTGGCTCTTGCCAAAAGTGGTGGGCGAGGGTAATCATAGCTACATCGTGGTTGAGGCCAAACATTGTCCCATTGGGAAATATAATCCCGAGCAGGACAGCATTCACGTTTGGAAAGGGGCTCCCATTCACTACCCTCAATTCTGTGGCGTACATACTTTTTTCACCGCTGGGGGCATACGTGTCGATATGGAGCGACGTGAAAATGTTCAGATTTTGACATTGGGTTGATGTATAAATGAGAGCATCAAAATCTCCCCGAGTTTTAATGCTTTTTATATCAAAACTTCGCAAAGCGGGAAATAGTTGAATCAGTGTTGCCTCAAGCACCTTGCAAGGGACGGTGGATAAGAAGTCCGGACCATTGCAGCTATTTTTAATTTTTGTCATAATGGGACCTAATTCAACACAAGTTAGCACATTAGAATCTATGACCCGAAACTGGTCAATTTCATAATCTTTGGAAATGAAAAATAAAAGCTTTATCGGAATAATGTTGTTTTTCTGCATCCATAAATGGGAAACGCTGAAAAGTATCTCATATGGAAACACATTCATTTCCCGTTGCTTGGTGATATGTATCAATACTCGATGAGCAACTCCAATTCTATCCTCGTTTTCAAGTCGAGGATCCAACACTATGTCGAGCATTCCAACTTTCTGTAGGTTCCTGATGTGTGACACGACCCAACGTCGGCAAGGGAGGGGGTCAATAAAAACTTGGACGATGCAAAGCCGCCTCGCAGCAGGGATCCAAGCGAATTTAAGTTCTTGTTTGGATCTAAACCTCATGAGTGCTCCGTCACAGTTTGCTTCTATCTCATGATTAAAAATCTCGGTTATACTTAAAGATCTGTATCTCGGGGTAAAAAGTACAATTGGAAAAGGAAGCGGCTCGATGTGGTAGGAGCCTATGAATTCGGGATTGTTTAATTTTTGATAGTTTTTTACGACAAGATTGACAGTACATTCTTTGAAATGTTCCAGTTCTTTGTTGAGGTTGAGGCTTTCGGGGAAACCTGATGAGTTGGGGGGGAAACCGAATCCGATGTAAGTTAGAGTAATTAGGAGACTAGTTCGTAATATAATCATCTTGAACACAAAAAAAGCTTCACTTTGAATGAACTCAACTTACAAACAACCTAAATAAAGTTAACCATGTTTAAAATTTATACGTGCTAAAGTTTGTGGACGAGGTAGCGTTGTACTTGAACCATTTCTATTTGTAATTAATAAGCAGTTTTGCAAAAAAAATACATATTATTTTTAACTTATCCGTTTTGTAAGCAGCAACAGTAAAGTGAAAGTGGAGAAAACGTTGAAATGAGATGAGAGAGTGGCATTGTCTATGCTACGACTTTGCGATTTTGCTCAAATACTCGAAATTCCAGCCGAAATTCAAATAAACTGATATTTAAAAAACGAAACGTTTCGCTCAGGCAAAGATCTGATTTTTAATTAGTATAAAATGTTTTGTACTAGCTGCGGTCTAGAAAGCTGGCTTATGTCTGAAATTGTGGATGTAAAGTAATTGCTTTTGGATATTTTTCCTTGCTCATTTCTCTGATGGAACTGCCCCACATTGGTCTGATTTAGCAAATGGAACTCTCATGACATATTTAAATGTTTCTGCTCTAGCTTGTGAGTTAAACACGGGTTGCTTTCGTGTCCTAAAGTTGCTATGGTCATATGTAAGTAGGTTTGTAAATAGATAGTATTGTAGACTGACAAGCTTGCTGGTTACGCGCTTTTAAAAACTATTATATTATACATTATTAGAATCCAGAGAAATATATTTAAAAACAGGCATTATATGTATGCAAATATACCTAAAAATTGGCAAAATATGTCTTAAAATATACCTGAAATCAGCAAAATATGTCAGACATTTCGGTATTTTGAGAAATATAGGTTGTTTTATCGTTAAAAAATCATAAAATTTGACTCTAATCTATGTGTAAATACAATATCAATCACAGATTTAAGTAATCAATATTTCATTTCGTAATTTATTCAATGTGACAATTTAGAGCAAACCAAGGTATTATAAACTATAATTTTGAAGTTTTCCATTCAAGAAGGCTTTTCTTATTGTAAACTTCCTTTCAAGTTCCACTGTTGTCAAAGAAAATATTTTTAACCATACTACAACCAATGGCTCTAAATCAATATTAGCATCTACCCCGATTTTTTGATTTTGCATCCAATTTCTTACCAACGTCATACAATGCCTCAATACTGACAACTGAAGTAAACTTTTATTTCCATGCGCTCAATTACACATGGGTGGACTTATATTCTATATAGCAAAAAAGAGTGATTAAAAGCAGAATAGGACTACTACACATATTGATACACTTAAATTTGAACGCCATTTATTGTAAATATTGACGAAAAATAAAAATTTTCCCTGAAAATGGGTATTTTGCATACGATATATGTAAAAATCACAAAAAATATCTAAAAAATGCAAATATACCCAAAAAGCCAAAATATGCAAAATATACGAGAAAAACGTGGTCTCAATCGGCCTA
Source organism: Orchesella cincta (assembly GCA_001718145.1). Lineage (NCBI taxonomy): Eukaryota > Metazoa > Arthropoda > Collembola > Entomobryomorpha > Orchesellidae > Orchesella > Orchesella cincta. The sequence goes on from LJIJ01002654.1 coordinate 10,210, forward strand.
TTTTTATGCATCTTGTTCACATGCGGAATGATATATCTGTCGGTTAACAAACAAAAAGTATGAAAAATCATAAAGTTCCGGACCCTATACATCATTATAAAATTATGGCCGGTACTGGCGAATTGGTCAAATCGGCACGATACCTTTACCGGTAAAGCCAGTACTGGGCCAGACAAATGCCAGCATGCTTGTGCTAGTCGGGCAATGCTTGACATTGTTGGGATACAGGATTATGGATTAATTGCCTTTGAATGTGGATGGATTTTGTTTTATGGACGCTTTTGAATATGGATTTTGTTTAGGAATGCTGGATCGATCCTAATTCCAAATTAAATGAAATTTCAGGTATAATGAATAATTTACTGCCTTTCCCGAACAAGTCCTTTTGGCCATGAAGACTAAAAACTACCTAAAATTCGCTGATACTCTTGAAAATCAAACCTGCGTAAGCGGATGTCGTCATATAGCTGAATGATAAGGATGTGAAAATATTTGAAGCGGCAAAATGTGCAACTGGAATGACATGTTTTACGATTTTGAATATTTTTTCAACTATGATTGACTGTTTAGTAATAAAGAACACTATTTCTCTCAATATTGTATAAGCATTTGATTCAGTATACAAAGTTACCCAAAAAATATTTATTTTCTGTCAAGTTGAATGACGCTTAACATTTTTACTCGTAAGGGATAACGTAGTTGTCCGAGTACAGAGACACACTGACAACCTATCAACTCTGAGAATCATGACTTGCTGATAACTACGTAATAAAATTGTATTCGACAAATGTTTTCTAATTTTTAAATATTGAACAATCAAAGCAACGTTGTAAAGAACTAAAACCCCATTTTTCTTTTTTGTATCGATTTTCGTTAAAAATGCCAAGCATTTTTTAACTTTTCAGTTCAACATATTCGTTTCAGCTTTGATCAAACGCAGAACCCGTTTAAAACAGACTGCTTATACAAGTAGAATATAAAACTCACTATTTCCACAACGTCTGCCGAATTAAAATATCAATACTGCTTATAGTTTTGTAAGTGTTATACGTACTGTGCTAGTAACTATTTAGTGGCTCCATCATGGCAAGCAGCTTAATGTTAAACGTTTTTGAGCTTAACGAGCATATATGGAGAAACGGTCCCTATTCCAAGTTTTATATTGGATGGAACCCCAATCAAGAGAGATTTGAAGTAGTTCCTAATCGACGCTCCATCACAAGGTGGTACTTTTTCGGATTACTGCCTCAAATTCTGTTCCCCATAGATCTGGTATACCTCCTGACTATTGGACTCCACCATCCCAGCAGAGATACCCCCATCAACTGGCTAATAACAATGGGTACTTTACTCATTTGTATAACCTGTCTTGCATTACACACTTGTTTCTTTAGCCTCAGAAAGTCCCAAGAGTTCTTAAACTATATCAATCTGCTGATTGCATTTTCCAAACGCCAATTGATTCAAAATAAGAACAGTAATTCTACGATAAAATCAAGTCGGAGACAAAATTTCAACAAACTATTGTCAGACCTCTATGTTGACTTTCAAGTAATGTGGAAACGGAATCAAATAGATAAAATAGGAATTCTGATGATCTTTATCGCAGTTTTCTTAGCAATGATACCGTTCTTGTTGGCTGAAGCAGCAATTATGCTACTATTGCTAGCAAAAGTGAGAGTGGACCCTTTTTCGTTAACTTTGATGAGCTTCCTTTCAGAAACCACAGCTGACAAAATAACATTATCTCCTTTGTGGCTCTTGATTCTAGTTCCACTTGTCATATTTTTAGTGTCGGAAATACTACGTTCTCTTTCGCTCAATATTACCATTCTTCTCGTCGGGGCTCATTGCACAAAAGTGTTACTTCACCAAGTCAGAAACCTTTCACGACACAAAGGCATACGAATTGGGATATTTCAATATAAAAGATTTCACGTTATCCACGCCAGTGGAAGAGCTACCCTTGACAATGTAGTCTTTGTTGTATTGGCTTTGGGCTATCTTCTCTTGAGCTTTTTTGGGGCTGCTTCAATACTTGGTTGTGGTATTGTACCGTCGGAAGTTTATTGGGTGTTTCCCTCCACCGCTGTTCTTTGTACTTTGATACTGGTTATTGGTTTACCGTATGCCTCATACTGCTATAACTATAGTTTGCGTGTATTGAACGAGTGGAAGTTTCAGCTAAATAATGAAGGCGGTAGGGCTAGACTGAGGAGATCCTTGAGGGGACTACCCCCAACTTCATTTTCTTTTGGGCCATGGAGGGTAATAAACGATGAGTTCAAAATTATTTTTATTGCGTCAATTATATTAAGAACTATTGATTTCATCTTGTTATTCAAAAGAAAGTCGACGACTTGAGTACTTAAATTTTGGTATCGGATATTTATTAAAAAAATTCAAATGATCTCAAGATAAAAGAAGGTGAAATATAGTGGTTTTTATACATCTACATCGCCAGTTGCATCCGTCAGTGCAAACCGTTATCTGCTCATTGTATCAAAATACTTCAGCAAAAACATGTTGCTATACCTCTATTTTTTACCTACTTTACTACGCAACCTGTACGCTTTCATTACCTTTCGCGATGAATTTAATTAATACGGGCCAGTCAAATTTCATTCATATCAAACATCATGTTGAATACAAATAAAACAGTTTGCATAACTCCATGGTGTCTTATTAATTGCAAGATAACCAATTAAAGGAATAAGATAAACTGAGAGTTTAAAAAATAAAGCAAGCCTACCAATCATAATCATCATCATAAAATTTAATCATAACAGAAGTATGTTGTCAATCTTATTAAAATTGGTCAAAACGTTGCCGACGTGCCTAGCATTTGGATTACTATTAGAACTTATTACTATTATTACTGTTAAAAGACAAGTAACTGTAAGTATGTTAAACAGAAAAAACTTATACTTGTGTGAAGAAAAAATTAATTGAAATCATGAGAAACATAAATAATATAATTGTACAATAACAAGGTGAAACATGTAAATCAATTTTGTAACTTGCGACTATTTTTGTCCATTTAGTAATTCACCAGGTAATTGGGTATATTGAGACAATAAAGCTATTATTATTATTACTTAGTACTAAGGGTAAATGCCCACTTATACGGGTAGGTGCATGTATTATAACTAAAATTTTCCTTGGATAAATGTGATTGATTGCACCAATCACACTACAAAACATCGTATTTATAGGATAATTTATGAAGTGAGCTTCGCTACTGTACCGTGTGTATTTACAGTAATAAAATATTTGGGGTGTATGACATGTATAAGCTAATTAAATAAGCAGAAGTTCTATTCAATATTCATTTTTGATATGCTCATGAATTGATACGTGGTAAGTAAAAAGCTCCCACTTCAACATATATTGAGCATGAATATATGTCGCAACATTGTGCAAGAAAAAATGTAAGGAATAATTTTTGTTTATTACGACATTATACAGACCCCTGTTTATTATGTACCTTTAGGTACATATTAAGAAGACTTTGTGTGTCGTCGTCGTCGCGTCGTTGTCGTCGTCTGTCGTCTGTCGTCTGTCTGTCAACACGATAACTTTCGAACCGTTTGACATTTTGAAATTCTGTCTTCACCAATCGATAGATAAGGTCAAAGCGGAGGATGAGTTCGAAGATGGGTTATCTGGGGTCATGGGAACAGGTCAAATGATAGCGCAACAAAATATGATAAGCGCCACATATAGCTTGTGATACATCATTCGAAAGGTATTGCCTTACTAAATGATGAGTATGCATCGCAAATTTAAATCGGGACTTCCTAACAGGGTCAAAGGTCACGATTAATGTTTTCAAATTATCAACATGGCCGTGTAAATACCATTCGAAAGGTATTGTTGTGCTGATGTGATGAATGTGCATTGCAAATTAAATCAAAAACTTTTGAAAGGGTCAAAGGTCATGATAAGTATTTCAAATGACCAACATAGCTTTTTGATATCCATTTGAAACAGCACTGCAGTGCTGATTTTTAAATGATGCACTAAAAATTGAAATGCGGGAAATTTCAACTGAGGTCAAAGGTCATACACTTTCAAATGACACACTTAAGGTGTGATATATCATCTCGAAAGCTAGTCCACTTGAGGATTTCACTTATGACACGTTTTTTAAGGCCGCAAATTACATGCCGCTAAAGGTACATCGCTACATCTCGGATTGTCGGGTTTATTACCAAAGCTGACGTAGTTCCATGAATGTGATTATTTGAGAAAAATTTTCAGCATTTGAGACAACATCAACACCGCGCTACAAAGAATGTGGTGTTGAGAATTACTTGGTAAAACTCGTAAATGAGCCGAAAGTAGGCACAGTTATTTACCTTAACATAATTCAGTTTTCCAAGAAATGGAGATATCAAGTAGTGCGAAGATATAAAAATAAAACAACTTTTGACGTTACGTTGTAAAGTGGGCGTCGCGTCTATTTATTTTTACTTAGTAGATACTTATGATTACTTAGTTTTTAATTCATCGCAAATCAGAACTGAACTTCGATTTTGTTTTGCAGTTCAAACTAGAGTAATATATTTTAATTCATTCGCGATGTTTTTGAGAACATCGTTTAATTCATTGAACTTAATCATTTTATTACGATATATATAGTACATGGAAGCTGAAGTAAAAAGCAACATATGCTCATATTTATATTTTACAGATGTTTTGCTAGGTGATACGCATTTTGGAAGAATCACCATCTCATTTATATAATAGACTGTATACAACCTGAAAACACGGTATATAAGCTTGAGAGCGACATATGACACCTCAGTTTTGCAGAAGTTTGCGAATGTAAATGCCATTTATTTAGATTTAGCTAAACTCCCCAAAAATCCAACACTTGTTACAATGTCCTTTCCAATAAGGTCAGATATCAACGCGTTAATTTTAATTTTTCTTCGGCTTGCATCCTGCGGTCAAAATCCCCATTTGGCTAAGACCTGCGGGAAGCTCTTTTCCGAGGATAACCTTGGTGGTGAACATTGGTTAATGGTGGATCAATCGCACATGCTCCATTTTACACAGGACCAACCCGTGGCAGCAGTTTTCAGTAAGACTTCCTCTATTGAAATAGCAAACAGATGCCATATGACCCTCTGCAATGAGACATATCTCCTTGGAAAATGTAAGACCCTTAATCAAGGTTCTTATAGCTCAACCCAGTTGTCCACTCAACTTGGTTTTAGGGCCGAGTCTATTGAATGTGCTTGCGATCGGGTATGTAATATTTTTTATGAAACCTTCATTAATTTTTTTATAACTGTGAATTTTTAACTAACATAATTTTTTTTATAAAAGGAATGCAAATGCGCCAATGTTGTTATGAAGAAAGCCTCATGTGCTCGAGCCTACATTGATAAAAGCTGCAACGTGTGCGACTCTTTTTACACTGATATTAGCAACCGGTCGGATACCTTCCCTGCACAATTTATTGGAAGAGTTAAGGCTTTTACTCTGAGAAAGGGATGCAGTATAACTTTGTACAGTGGGGAAGACATTGGTACTTATTCAACCGAAATTGTTGAAGTAAGTCTGAATTCTTCATTTTCCTAAAAAAAATTCAACGTTACGGAGAAAGTGTAATTTGAACGCTTGCAGGACTACACCGGGAATTTTACTTCCTACGAGTGCCGATGTGATGATCGGAAATACGTACCAAAGCCACGTCCACCCCGACCACTGACTTGTAAGTAAAAAATAATTAATCTAAGTACTATATAGTCCGTAATTGAGAAGTTGCAGCAGCTACTTATATAAAATCGAACTGATATGAGTGTTTCGTATGGAATCAAGGTTGTGCATTGTACCGGTAATAAATTCATGAGGGAGTAATGCATGTTGGACATGATAATCGACAGGGGCATAGTGATACGTTTGCGATAGGGACAATTTGAAGTTTTTAATGTCTTGCTGAAGGGAGAGCATTTTCTCAGTGGTTTCTTGGTAGAATTTGCTGAAATTTGGCACTCATAGTCTTTGCATAATTATCTATGTGGTTTTTGAAAATTCATAAATAAGCACACAAAACTTTCCACAATACGTGACGATTTTTATATCAAATTTTAAAACCGTAGATACTCGTTAAAACGTCTGTGGTGTCTTCAAAAACAATTGAATTCAAGAAGATTAATAATTTGTAGCTTTTACATTTGGATTATATCTGATTTTCTTGTAAAAATTGGTTTTTCTGCATGTTATTTTTTGAATTTTCAAAAACCTTTTAAAAAGATAGATAGCTTTGAAAAAAAGGTATGCCTAATTTTAGCAAAATCCTCCAACATTCCACAGAGAAATGGGGGTCCCTTCCTCAATCCATTAAAAACCTCAAATTGTCCTTATCGCCAACGTATCACATTGTCCACGTTGATAATCATGTCCAACATGAATAACTCCGCCAGTACTTTTATTACTGGCATAACAGTTATTCCATATGAAAAAAAACAAAAGCCAGCGTTGATCTCGACTATATCTGCTGGAACTCTTGAAATGGGTAAGGTTGAAGGACACGTTTCTTTTTGTTACACCAGTGCCCTGCCCCAACAAGAGACGACGTGCCCTGACAGTAAGGTATTCAAGGAAAATTGCCCAAATGGTTGATACAAATATCGCCATCACCCTGAGATGGCCCGACACTTAAACTAGAAAAAATCGAAGCGAGCTCAAAAACGGCATATACATTGGCTCTGCTGGATCAGCTGGCGATCGAGAAAAAACGCACAACAGCTAGGAAACTTCGCTAGTTTATTCACAAAATAGGTTAGATATGAAAAAATCTGAAAATGATTAGTTTTCATTCTTAATTAGCGTACGTAAATTTGCATTCCGATCCATCGTCGCAACATCAAGCAAAATGCCGAAATTCTTTCAGTTCCAACGAACAATCTGGGATACTTCAGCTAAGTACACGAACGCAACTTTAAAACTTATCACTATATGTAAAGCTATATTATGTCACAATGCCGTAGCGGGCAAACGAACACAATAAATATTACTTTATCGACACCCACCACGTAACTGTTCCGCATCTGCCATCCCAGTTGCGACGAGTTAGGCCTTGCCAATACCGGCAGCTCGTAGTCATTCGACGTCTCAGCGAAGGGACAGACCCGTGGTCTTGAACAAGAGCAAAATACTTAGCCACCCTTGACAATTACCTCTCAAACCACGAAGAGCTCAAAGACAGGATTCCCAATGCCGTCCTAATTTTTCACAAATTCAATGACAACCGTTTTGATGGGCCGGCTGCCAACTTCGTAAGAATGCTCAGAGGACTGGAGCTTTCCGAGAGCGAATCACAGATGAGAACTACTCAAACATCATTTTCGTTTTCACCCATTACTGCGAAGGAAATAAAAGAGAATTAAGGAATCCGTCTGCTAAAATCCAGAGTTTCAAAAACGTCATTGAAAACTACAGCTTGTTGCCCCGTCCCACAACTATCACAGTTGCTGAAAACAAAGGATATGAAAACGATTTGTTGATGGTAAATGGCTATTACAAACTCCCTAATAAAGACTACTACCCAAGAAACTTATATGAAAAGCTAGAACTCGTCACCAAAAATGGAGGAGACGATATCGGGCTAGGGATTTTCCGCACAGCGTTTCGAAACTCTGATGATTTTAACGTAACATCCACCACTTTTAAACTTGCTAATGGTACCGATCCCAAAGTGACACATTATCTTCGCATCATTCTCAACGCCAGTTACGGCGTTGTTAAAACTGATATTTCGGAGCTACTCAACCAGGTTTGGGAGAATGGCATTTCCAACGACTTAAAGAGGAAATTTCCAGATTCCATAAATTACCTGCAAAAATCCCTCTACATGCTGAACGTGAATTCCAGAGAAGACATCCCAAAAACGCAACCTGATATTGTAAAGCTGATATCTTCCATCAAGCACGATCCAGCTACCCGAATACTTATAAAAAACGCATTAAATATTGAACCACCCAAATTTTCAGAATGCCCCATTGCTGGTTATAGTTACAACATTTTCCAAGACGAACCACTCCAAGTTTCTCCATTTGCTTATGGGTATTTTAGAGAAACGGATATAGGATTTTTGGTACCGAGCTTCATCACTTGTAAATTGGAGCAAAGTTCTGATGAACATTTTCACATTTTTGATGACAAAGAAGCGTATCTCGAGTACAGATTGCGGAGTCTCGGAATCCAAGGGCAAGATTCCAAGAGAAAACGTTTAAGGAGCAATTACCGGGCTTTAACATTAAAGAAAATGACTGTTTTCAAATGGAACAACAACCCTGAGTGCTACAAAAGAATTTAAATTCCAATTCATTTTGAATGAGAGACGACTTTAAACCCGAATTTTGTGGATGAAGTGAATGCCCTCCCAATTTACAATGAGAGTAATAAGGATGCTGTGGACAAATGGATGGCCTTTTTCCAAAGGTATGGAACCCATGTTGTCAAATCCGTGCACGGTGGTGGGGCAATTGAAATTCAAATACGGAACAAAGGTCCACTTAATCCAGCCACTGGGCGGCGCTTTTTCGACCTCAATCAATTTTTCTGAGGATGTTACAATATCTGGTTGGGAATTCAAATGAAACAAGAGTAAATTCAAGAAGAAAAAGATCCATTTTTAATCAAGGAATTGATCACACGCTTGTATTTCGTGGAGAGATTCTCAAATATTATGTAACTGATTTCACAAAGATAAGCGTTGAAGAAGGCAGTGGACAAATGGAAAGTGGAAAAAATCGTTAAGATACAATCCTACTTTGCTTTCAACAGATATAAAGGTATTGCCAATTAGCCTCGTTGTCAAGCAGGTTAGACCCAATTATGAACAGGAGGTTGATAGAGTTTTATCCATTCTCTTCCACGCAAATCTTGCCTATATTCCTCAATCTAACGACAAACCTATTCCACTACCACGTTCAGATGTGATGACAGAATTTTTAAATAAAGTTGAAGAATCAAATAATCGGCTCATGAAATTTCTCATGAAAAAAGCGGAGAGAAGAATTGGAAAACAGAGAGAGTTTGAAAGGAACGGCAGCGTTTTACAGGAAGAACACGCGAAATAAACCCAGGAAGCCCAACATTTGCCTGAGGTGGAACGACGAAAGTTTGAAGCTAAGTTGGAGGAAGACAGACAGAAGGCGCAGGAAATTCAGGATTAAAGGCAACAAAAATATTTTGTAAAGATGATTGAAGGAGACATAACTAAAGTACAGCATGGATTGATGACATTTTGAACCAAGAAATACAAAAAAAATCATTAATACTAAACAACAAAATTTTAGACGTTTTCTGGTAATTAAAATACTTTATGTTGAGTAATAAGAACGAGGTAGAGTAAATTCAGATTGTGAAAGGCATTCAGTGAAAATTTCAACTTTGACATTGCAGCAATGTCATTGCCTACAACATAAAACATATACTTGATTGAAATCGTAAACTGTGTAAAACTTAATTGATGAATTACTATTTTTTGCTTGATTGCCGCTTAAAGTAATAAAACGTATTGAAGTACAACAATGTTAAAATTTTTGAGATTAAATTTATGCCTTTATTCAGAAAAATACTTTTGTCTGATTTTTTGTAACCCATTCATTGTTTTTCTTCTGAACACTACAGGTACTTGGTCTCTAGTCTCTAGTCTCAAATGTTGAGCGAAGTCAGAAAGAGTAAAAAACTGAATCAGATGACGTTTTTGACATCGGATATTATATAAAACTACAAATTATAAAAAAAGTTTAATTTTTCCCATGTATTTAGCATTACGGATGCCCATCTCAAAATAGCTCAAAATAATATTCTTCCCATTGCATTGAGGTGAAGCTGTAGTTTCACCTGACGAGGAGGTGAAGCTATAGCTTCACTTTTGCGGTTAGACTGTAGACCATACTGTCTTTAGTTCAATTATGATTACTTCTAGATTGCGAAGCATGTGGATATTTTAGTTTGTGATTGTGATGCGTTGCTGTCTGTGTTATAGAAAGTTAAGACTTGGTGTGATACCTGTACAGAAGACCACAAGGAATGATAACAAAGTCAATATCCACTCAACATCTTCGGCATTCAAGTCTGTATATTCCCCGTAGCCTGAGCACAGACACGCAGTAAACAATTTTCGGGGAACGATCTTATCTTTTTGATTTTGAATTAGCGAATCATGTATCGTAATCTTTTGGATACAAATATATTTATCTCCGTTGGCTAGACAGTCTTACCGACACTGCTAACACGTTCTCTTTGTCTAAAATAATAATATAATTATGACAAATAAGAAATCTTCTAACAGCTCCTTTAGTGTTGTTCATCGGTAGTTTTGTCCGTTTGTGGGTGAAGCCTCTGATGTCTTTAGTTTCCCATGAAAACGAAAGTGTGCTCCATATAAGCCACTGTCACTTTGAAAGTAACATTCACTCACAAGATTACAATGCTTTCAGAGTGTTAAGGATGGACCTGGCATTATCAAAACATACATGAATTTGGGACACGGTAAGTTTTGTTGCATTTTGAATAATTATAATTTTAAAAAATAAGCAATTGTATTACTTTTTTTTCGTTCCGCAGATAGAGGAAATAAATTTCGAGATATAATGCAACAACTACACAATTCTATCAAGAGATGGGTATTACTCAGCCGTTTATCGGTTTCAGGAGGAAAGAACTCTCCCAAGAAATGGAAAGAAGTCAGTGCTCATTTTTCATGGGGTTTGGGGTGCTTCTGCCAAAGACATGGATTATTCAACCGCGGAAGTCGAAATTTGGGTAACTATATCAGATACATTATGAATCTTGCTTTTCTAGGGTTACAGCAAATAATTTTTACATTTTTCAGCATTTACCCTGGTTGATGCAGGATATGAGTTTGGCTAGAAACATGAGAGGATCAACCACCCCATCTAAAAATCATACATATTTAAATGCCGACAGAGATCTTGATTACTGGAATTTTGGTCTGGAAGCAATCAGTACTTTGGATTTGCCACCTTTGGTTGACCTCATCCTTCGAGAAACAGAAACGGATAAACTTTACTACGCTTGCCATTCAGTTGCTGTGCAGTTTATCTTGCTGGATTGATAGATGTGCCGGAACTCAACGATAAATTCAAAGCGGGCTTTCTTTCTCGCTCCTTCAGTGTTTTTTGGAAGTGTTTACAATCCGTTAATAATATTATTCCCACCTATACTTGGAACGCCTTGGGAATCTGTGTGTTTAGATTTTTACGAGGAAAACTGAATGGTGAACAAATTCAATAGCATCAGCGTTGGATTGGTTTCAGAGAAAATTTGTGAGTGGTCATATTTGCGTGTGGAATCTGTGACAATATTTTGTTCGCGCTTTATGGAGCAGATCCGGAACAGATGGATTATGCCGAATTGCCAAAATATATTGAAAAACTCAAGATAATGGTGCACTTAACCTGCTTTTTCAGCTTTATCAAATTGACAGGGATTGCAACTTTCAAAGATATGATTACGGACCAAGTCAGAATTTGTTGGAGTATGGAAGTGCCAAACCACCCTCATATAATTTATCTGGGATTAGTGTTCCTACCTACATATTTTATGGCGAGAAGGATAATTTTGCAACACCCTGGGATTCGGCAAGAACAAGAGATGCGATTCCACCAAAGTACATGAAAGGTTTTTATAAAGTGGAATGGCCAAGTTTTAACCATATTGATTTTGTGATGGCAAAGGACGCAGATGTTTTTGGTGTATCATAAAATAGAGAGATATTATAAATGATATTGAAAAAAGTGATAACCAACTTTAGAATAAAGGAGAGAAGTTATTTTGTACCTACAAAGAATAACAAAGGGTTTGCATAAAGCTGAAATAATTATAATCTTTTTTGCAACCGTTTTTGTACAATTTATTGCCTGTAATTAGTTTCGTTTTTGGTTTTCTGCACGTGTAGTGAAAAGGCACAATTCCTTGAATGATCATCTCATGCTGAAGAAGTAGAATATCACGTCATTTTAATTTATTGCTACAAGAATTTACTACCAATTTACATTTGTAGCTGGGATAATAAAAAGGGGAATAAACCAATTTACGTTGGTACTATTTTCACACGATGAATCAACCCGTTTTTTCTCACGTAACGTGGAACACACATTGAACATAATTTTACTTTGTGTGGAACTGTATATGGGTGGCAGATTTATAGAGAAACTGGGTCCAACATGTTTGTGTATAGGATATATTATTCTGGTTTTTGACCTCGTGGTTGATTGTTTTAGTCTGGCTACACATGAGTTTTCGCTTCGCATTCGAGCATCAAACTATGAACAAATAGATATGCAAATTCATCCATTTATGTTGATAGGTTCCAGTCTCCAACCTAGTTTGGTGGTTTCACTAGACTGCGATATCCCGATTCTATCAACGAAATCATGCAGGGTTGTCGAAAGCCAAAAGAATGGCATTGGAGTTGGGTACTCATGATTTACACAAGCAAATATTATTGCACTTACAAGGGAAGGAAGGTAAGCATCAGTGGCCGATTTTCTTGAAATTTGTTTTAATCAATCAGAAATGATGTAAATAATCATTGGTGAAAATATCAGCTGCTGTGATGCAGTTCCACCTGAGGTGGGGCACGATGAAATCTGCCCGCCAACGCGCACGGTTAATACAGTGTAGCTCTTTGTTGCTTCAAGCATGCATGCTCTGCTTGCTTGTTTTCACTCACTGTGTATGCATTTACTTTTCAAGATGTTTTCTTCTGTTTTCAAGCATGCTAGATTGGAGTGTTTTTCGAAGCAAAATATTCGTTGTAAACAAAACAACTTGGAGTGATTTTATACGCATTAAATTGTGGTGAATTCATTTTCAATTAATACAGTTATCAGTGTTGCTCAAGAAATTGTTTTTTAGTCAAAATAAACTGTCCAGCAAATGTTAATCTTTCTTGCTCAAAAGTAAACATGAGTACCATTAATCCCATTAACGTAGTAAATTTGCTACAGGTGATGCAAATGTTTAAAGAAAGTTCATCTGTAACTTGGGCAGAACTGGAGTTAGCGACAACATAATGGGTAAAATAAATAGTTCTTGGCCAATTTAAAAATTGATTTGATAGTGAGAAACATGCGCGGAGCATGCATGCTGAAAGCAACAAAGAGCTACACTGTATTAACCGCGCGTTGGCGGGCAGATTTCATCGTGCCCCACCTCAGGTTGAACTGCATCACAGCAGCTGATATTTTCACCAATGATTATTTACATGATTTCTGATTGATTAAAACAACTTTAAAGAAAATCGGCCACTGATGCTTACCTTACTTCCCTTGTTAGTCGATCTGATGTAAAATACAGATACTTATGAAAAATTAATATTTCCCTAAATATTAAGTTTTAATGTCATTTTTGTTGCCCTAATAACGGTTTGAAATCTTGAAAATGCCTATACACAATGCATTAGGACACTTGCCAAAAATTTTAATTTAAAACTGAAAACTTTAAGTGTGGTGGTACTAAGTTATTCTGTAATCACAGCCACCCTATCCAGTTTTGGAGAAATATTACTCAGTAAAGCAGCAAAATAATTGGACTTTTGTACAGGAGAATTTTTCACCTCAGTTTCCATATATATTTTTTCTGTTTTTCTGAACTATTCAATGCTCTCAAAAATTCGAAAAATATCAAAAAACTTTGAATGAAAATTTAACGTCAGTGCTAAATAGTTTATATGTCCAGCCACGAACACGAATGACTCGTATTCTTTGCATATTATAAAGTACATGTAATAAGTAACCTGACAGGAAGAAATAGGCTGTAGTTTTTACACAAGCCATCACACAGAGACAAAGCAGATGTTATGTGAAAGGCCACCAATAGGGTGAAAACCTATCGAAAACTAAGTCATGATAACATCATTCCCGAACGAACGAAATACATTTTAAAGCAAGTTTTTATAATATATTCACTGATTCCATGACAAAGTAACAGTTATTCTTAGACACAGCATGCACAATACAACCTGATAAAATCTGGTTAAAACTGGTTTGGGCAGCAGTTTAGTACCTGGTCGGGAACATTGGAAGCATATTGGCTGACGAAAGAAGAGAAAATTCCTTTTCTTTTATCAACCAATCAGCTTCCAATGTTTCGACCAGGCACTAAAATACTGCTCAAACTAGTTTTAACCAGATTTTATCAGGTTGTATTGTGCATGCTGCTTAGACAACTTTGCATGCTTGATACTATGCAACAAACTGTGATCGCATTCACTTTATCAAATTTTTGACATGCTCAAGAGCAAAATCGCAGTGAAAATGTTTTTTTTTTTTGCTACGCGATATGCAAACCAGTGGTACTTAAAGTAGGAAGATGTCTTCGATGAAATTTTGATTGGGTTTTATGTCACCCTAAATTGGCTTTCGGGCAACACATACAGTAACTCGGCTGTGAAGTATTGTTATAAGACTATAGACGATTTAGTCTAGTCGGGTTACTTATTACCTGATCCTTATTGTAGAATAAAAATATGAGCAGTAAATGGAAAGAGGAAACGCAACTTTACTAGTTCTGTCAATACAACGTTTAAACGAAGGCTTCTTGCACAATTAAAACTGCTTTCCAATACAGTATCTATTAGCTTATACTAAAAGGTACATTTTGGGTAATCACATCTCTCTCTTT
>LJIJ01002655.1:0-24883 GCA_001718145.1 Orchesella cincta
ATGTAACTTAACAGAGGATACGTCGCATGGGAAATTATTGTTATTTTGTATACAGGGTGGCTGGTAACATGTACGGCATTAACAGCACTTTTGGCAAAACTGTCACTTTTTTCATTTGCCCCCAATTTGCCCCCAGAAGTAAATCAGAATGCAAAATGTAGCTGTAGGAAACTATTTATTTTTTCATGTCATGTCACTCGATCGGAAATCACGTCTGATGGCTCTAATCAGCTATTATTATAATTGTCGTGCAATATGTAAAGGATAGATCCAAAATGTACACATCATCTATACATAAAATAATCGGAATATCAAGGAGCACTATAATAAGTTGTCTTTACATTTAAATGCGCTCTGACTGTTCAAAACGTAACTTAAGGATTGGCATATGCATTCTTTTTTATTTTACCAACTATGCATAATGTTAATTATTGTGTATGGAAATTCCGTTAATTAAACCATTCTTAATGGAAAACTGCAGTTTTATGGTATTTGAAAGAAATGATTTAGACTTTTCTCTGAGTATGAAACTTCTATTCTAACTTTTATGTCCTTACTAATTCACTAAAATAACAAAAATTGTTGCTGCTTACAATTTTAAATTTTAGTTCTGTTTTGATTTCAAAAATATTACTATATACAGGAAAGCTGTGGAGCTATCAGCTATCACACTCGACAGGTACAAAGTGCATTTGAGGTAAAGAAAATTCGAACTTTAGATATAGCCAATTTCGAACATTTTGTAGTCAGAAAGGCTGAAAACTGCAGTATATGGGCAAAAACTAACCATAAACTAACGTACAAATTGCAAATATTTTAAACCTACATGTGTGTCATATCCATGCTTGAGGACGGTTCTTCTGATAATGACGTTAGTTTCGCTCCGCTAACTCTGCACTCCTACATATTTAAACTGTTTTAAAACTAATTAACTACACATTTCTGTTGACTTCGAATTAAATTCCTTTCAGTTTGGTTAATTGAAATTAAGATTGATTCAAAGTTTACGAAACCTGCTGGGATGGAAGTCAGATGGAAATTGATATTATATTTCAATACATCATTCATGAAAATTCGCTTATTGAGACCATTGTTAGTGAATGATGTGCATTTATAACATATACACATCAAATTCACTCTGCACATAAAAGAATGAGACAGACAATTGTACATAATATTCGCATCATGTTGGTAAAACCACGCCAACAAAAAAAAAGTGCTCGTTTTGGAATATTTGGTTGTTAAGGCCGTACATATAAACCTTCCACAGTAACGCCAGCCTGTATACGTCTGTTTAAATACATTGGATGTTATATTGAATATATACCTAAATGTCATATTATGAACAACTTTTGACCTCAATATTTTACATGTTTACACATATTTGACCTGCTAGCTGTGTAGCTGAACTTGTGCATAATATATGTATGGAATTTTTATGACATTTTTTCTTCGAGTTTTGGATGATTTGTTACTTTGTTGAATCTCCATGTTGTGTCATATTTTTTTATTGTTCAACTTTTTTATACCCGCCTCATTCAGAGACAACGTATATAAATTCTCGAACGAAGTTGAGTAATAAAGTTATTCAAATAACCGGAAAGTAGCGGGAGCATATTGAAGCCAAGTCAAGCTCGTATGTACAAACCTCGCAAGCATATTTTTTGCTGGAGGGAGCTAAAAATTTTTTTTTGAAGCTTTGAGTTATGAACTTTTACCCTTTCCCAAGTTACATTACATTTTGAAAGCTAAGCAATAATATTTCTTGCACGTACTGTAGAAGCAATATTTTAAAAGGGCAATGTTTACTGTCCACTGCCACTAGAGAAAAGAGTTTAATCATTGGAGCAGGGAAGAGGAGAACATAAAACATATTAGCGGAGCAACTCGGAACTTAATAAATTCATCCGAGAAGCCATTCCAGAAATATGACTCCCAAAAACAAAACCATACTATTAATAATTCAGTTGAGTTGGAGTATTTATGTAACGGAAAGAAATTGGTTTGTTCAGCTTTGAGTTGGAAAGAAAGATACCAAATTGAAAATTTAATATGCCCACGCATTTCACCACTGAGGTAAAGTATCAACCGAAACAATTCAATTTTGCAGATTGTTCCGTTATCATGTTTCTGGTTCACGTTCCAAATAAAAAAAAATATCCGTTTCAGCTCAACCCAGTTTGTGGTGTCTTGTATAACGACATATAATAACTGAAGTGGTGGTATTAGTTGCATAACTCTATTAGTAATGCGGCAGCTTGGCAGCCTCCGTTCTTAAACGAGGAGTTCTTGTCTCAGCAAAAAAAAATATTGTGCTAATATAACTAAAGCTGTACTCAACTCTATCAAATTTCCTTTTCTTAATTTCGCAACTTGGTTGAGAATGAAGGAGCGAGCAACTTATTACGTAAGAGGGAACACGATATCCTCCCAAGAACGACTATAGTACCGATCTCGTTACCGCCTGAAAGAGAGAGCAAGTTGGTTGGTGAACGAAAATTGGAGTGAAGCACAAGATTGTAACATGTCATGCCACATTGCTTACGACATATGGATTCAGTCCTCCTCATAGCACGCCAGCTTGTTTGGAGCAACAAGCCATTTGCAACTGGAGTTTGAGCGTCTTTCTCCACTAAAATATGTGACTACTCAAGAAAGAAAGTTGCGTGATGTGATGAGCAAGTTAGTCTATAAAGTTTAATCTACTTTAGCCTTGTTCCCCGCACACAGTCGCCAAAAACTTATTATTTTGCACAACGAGTGTATATATAACTTGTTGAGAGAAATACGTGCATATAAGTACATGTTCATCTTTTTAGAAGGCTATGTGATATCATAATTACTTCGTTACTTTCCTCACAAAATACCCAAGAAATGGAAGAGTTTCAGCTGGTTAGTAACGTTCGCTGCGGCAAGTGGAAACGTGATGTGATGTGATACTCCCTTTCTTTCTTGGATGCATGAGTGGTTACACTATAGCGGGATGAGATATAGGATGTGTGCGAGACAACGACGGAAGGAAAATGGAGCAACGCTGCTTCTGATTGTGAGGAGCTGGTATATATTGCTGGTTCATCATCATCCAAAATGTGTTTCCTCACTCCACTCCTGCTGGCAGTACAGGAAAAGCAACCAAATATTCTGTTCCCTTAGACTTAGACATGAGATGGAATCCTATGCGAAGAAAAGAGCAGGGAATCAAGTTTTAGCTACCGGAAATGGTCTTTCGCACGTCATTTCTTTTTCGTCAAGTTCCATCCCATCTCATAATCTTGGAAGAAGAAGAAAAACGCGCTCGCAGAGTAAAAGAGCGTAACCAACTTAACCAGCGCATCAATAAAGAAAAGACTTTGCAAATGAAAATATGGAGAAACTAAGCTCTCCTTTAAAAGGTTTTGAGAGTAAAGAAACCTGACGACTCACTCCCATGAAAGAGTAAAAGTAGGTAGTAGCATTGGAGCATGCATTTTTCCGCGAGTAATCAAGAAGGAAAGGAAGAGGAAATGGACGTTATTAACATTTACTCAAGACCGTTTTGATCTCATTTTCTGTTCCCTCATCGCTGGCATTATTAACAAAAAAATGAGACACTTGCTTTCAACTTCGTTTTTCCTTAAATGAATTTTGATACAAGGTAATAAGCCTATGTTAGAGTGCTGTACTTTTCAACCGCTATAGATCCATACTATACTATAAATGCATCAAAATGTAATTCAAACTTTGTTCTAACCAAGTTGCTACCTTACGAGCGTCGTCATTTCCTTGCAACTTAATCATTCCAAAAGAATTATATAGAATAAATGTCTTCATCAACGTGCATCAAAAATCGTCACTGAATTTAAGAAAAATGGTTCACAACAATGTGTACTCCATTCATTACTAACACTCGATGCAAATTCGACATTAACCATCATAGAATCTGATCTATAGTATTACTAAAATAATTTACATAAATAAATAAATACTAAACGACATCAAAATTCCAAAAATTAACAACCGCATTTTGTAGGAAGTGGATCGGCTAAAAGTATTAAAATCTGTGTACCCTATCTAACAACCAGTTATTTTGATATTTGAAGTTTAAAGCAGACTTTGACTGAGTCCACCGAAAATAAATTACCATAACCAACTCAGACATTTTGCGATATCATCAAAGGTATCTTCCGACAAGATGCTTGAGAGTAAAATGCAAAATATAAAAAATGGCGAGTGAGTGGCAACAGCCTCAGCTGTCATAAGAATGAATGAGCACAGCGGTTTTCCCCACGTATGACTATCCATCTTATTCCAGAAAACAAAAAAAAGTCAAAGTCATATTGAAAAAAAGTGATGAGAAAAATGTCAGAAGCCAACAGAATATATGCTTTCTTCTGTTGCTTCTTCCCATTTTTTCACATGTGAAAAAAAGTCTCAACATGCTGTCTTCCTTTCCCCCACGTTTAGCAACGGGAATGATGAATATATTAAGATTTTTTATTCTTCATCCTTTTCACATGCAGACGCCATCCCTAATTTTTTACATGGATAGCTTCCCGATGCTTACTTTAACTGTTCGTGCAAGGATTTTTGAGTTTCCCTTACACACAGAGAGAAAGCAAGTTGAAAGCTGTCGTGTTCCATATTTTACCCTTTCTTGGCTTCCGGTGTGCATGACCAAGGAGGACGTGAGAAAAGTGAAACGGAAGGAGAAAGATAGCGGATGATGTTGGTTGGGTGAAAAAGAAAGGAGCCGGGGAAAGTACGCAGGCAGCGGCTGCCGCTACTAGACAAGACACATCATATGCAAGTCCTACACTACGACTCTGGCTATCGATTTTGATTAAAGGTAGGCACCCGCGAGGATATGCTATGCCTATCCACCCATCCATCTTTTCACAGCGTACCACTCTTCCTTTCCGAACATGGAACAGAAGCAAGGACAGTTTATGAGAAATGGTAACAAAGAAAGGTAGTCATAGTCATGTACTATCATCTTCTTCTGGCTGATTGTGAGTCAGAGAGGAACTACAAAGGTGAGTCGTGAGCTTCGGCAGTCGGCCAGCATTTTCTCAAGTGTGTGACTTGATAAGAGAATACCAAGTGAGTTTTTGAGGGGAAAGAAGTAATGGGAAATAGATATGAGCCCGACACAGGACTAAAGCTCCACTGATATCATTGTCCAAATAGGATAAAAGCTCGAGAATGATCTCTCCTCTCCTTCATATGCACTTTGGTGCGTGTGGCGGTTATCAATAGAGATTTTCTTTCACAACATATTTGGTATGGTGCTGGTGCTACCCATATTAAACATATTTGTTGATAAAAAGCAGGAAATGGATAGAACGAGAGTCATATTCATTCTCTTTAAAATTCTGTCCTAAACTTAACAATATTGTTTTAGAATGAAATCTTGCTCGTAATGAAAAGAAATCGTTTTCTTTTAAAGGAAAGTTCATAGGATTGGCCGCAAAGAGTTCATTTTTAGGTCCCATTGTTTCGCCGATGAGGACAGGAGTAACGGCTTTGCAAGAGGATGACTGAGAAAATTAGAGCCTAAAACTTTTCTCCTTATGGAATGAAACACACTTGAGAATGCAGATTAATCTTCATTCATTTGCAAATATTTTAGGCTAAGAACAGCGGAGATGGTGGTGGCTGTGTAGAATTCCTAATATAACCGGAAGGCTGAGCGGAAAGTTTTAGAATTTTTCCGTTCTGCGAAAATAACTTGTTTTTGTTATTCGTGCACGTGCACAATCGTGTCGTGTTTATATACTTGACGGTGTACGTACCATCCAACAGAATCTGCTGAACAGGTACTTTAACTTCGCTTTTAAATCTGAGAGCGAGATAAAAGGCGAGTGGAAAAATGTCAAATGTTTTTCTTCAATTTTCTCAGGCATCATCATCATCAGCAATAAAAAGCCTATACTATTGACCAGCCACTAAACCTTTCACCGTACACCCTTTTTATAAGCCTAAAATGGCTTCATGGCTCTTTCCTCGTGATCTTTTTTATGTCCCCTTTTATAAATGGAAATGAATGTCAGATCAGAAGAGCTAGCCCACACACCAAACCATATCTCCCATCACATGGCAATAGCAAAGTTATTCTCGTAACAAAAAATAAAGTGGTTCACATCCCATCCCATAACCATTTTTACATACCTTTACTCATCATCTGTGAGTTGACTACGACTGCGATACCCCATTTGGAAAACAGACGTCTGTTTTCTTGGCTCAGTTCACTTGCTTTTCATGTGTACTCCCAGAGGAGAATCAATTTCCTTATATTTTACTTTTTTACTCAATTCTGCATAGTTTTCATGCCATTTTCTCCCACCCATCCGCTTTCTCTTTTTTTAAGTATCGTATAAAATTCACTTCTACTTACATTTACTACGCACATTCTCCACCTAACTTGTACCTCATTCCCACCGGAACCTTTTTAAGATGCCGAAAAATGCTAAATCAAAATGAATAGACCACGACCCACGTAGCTATCCAACTTCTTTTTCCACCACAAACTGCAAACATGCATGGCATGTAATTTAAAGAATGTACAGCAGCTCCATTCTGATGTGATATTGCAGACATGCAGAGGGAAAACATGCTCCCTTCTTTTTTAGAGAGTGCCCTCCGGCATTGATGTGACTTTGCCATTACTATTATTAGCATGCTTCTGGGTTTTTCCTTTCATGTTTTCCCTTCTCTGCTATAATACTTATGAATGTATTTTAATAGCACGAAACTACTCAGTTTTACTTCTGAACAGCAGTGTTCCTGCTGCTGTAACAGTTTTTGGGTCTTTCTTAAGAAATCCTTGAAAATTTTCTCATGAAAGTTGAATTCAAAAAGCCAATATCTTTATGACTTTCCTTGTCCACTAATGCCTACCTATATATATGCATATCGCTTTCTTTTGTTCGAGCAGAGATGCTTTGTAGAATGAAACCTTAATGCCTAAAGTTCAAAAGTTATGTTGTACATTACGTTCTTTCATTGTTACCCAATATAACGTGGATGGTGAAAGCAGTTCAAAAGTGGAAGGGGGCTTCTATAATAATAACTGAAATGCTCACAGTACTCCTACTACTCCATTCCTCAAAAATGCATGAGAAGGATACTCAACCGAATGTTATAGCAGCAAAATAGAGAAATATAGCAATTCTCAAAAACAAAACGACTTTCACTCCAAGCCATATATACATATATTCACATGCACTTTAGGCCCAGAAGAACCAGCAAGGAAAGCAAACCTCACCTTCTTCTTTTCTTTCATGGTTTCCTGGTTTTCCTTTACATGTCACCTGCAGCAATACTTAAAAGGGGGAGAAAGAATAAAGGAGATGATGGCAAAGAACAAAAAAAACTAAAGTGGAGAATGAGAAAAAAATAGCAAACGCCATTCTTTTTCTCACTTTGTTTCAAAGAAGAAAATATAATACAGCATGTATTTTTGCCAAAGCTTAAAAAGATTTTGGAAGGAAAGAGTTAACCTCTTGCAAATCCACATGAAGTGAATATTTATCCTTGTATTGTTACCCAAACCCAAACCAAACCACAGCAGTAGTTCAGCTTCATATAAGAATAGAAATGAAACCATGAATAAAACTTTTATAAACCTGCCGTTCAGAACCGCCTTCCTCATCCTTTATGCAAAATAAGTGAATTGAAATAAAAACTCAAAACTAATGCCTCTAACATTTAAAGAGAAAAATGCTTGCGAAGCTAATAGTTTTTCTACTTTCCCTCCCTATTGCGTACTCACAACTTTATAGAAAAACTTTATGCAACAAAATAGAGTTGACGACAAGGAACGACCCGTTTTAAAATTTTTGATGAACTCACAAAAGGAAATCTGCGGACGAATATAGAATGGTTTGAGTACTCCACGGTTCAATCCTTCTTACTTAGTTTCAGATTGTTTCTTTCACTTTCCACTTTTCCACTCGAGTGGCGAAAGCGAAACTTTACTTTCTTTTTAAGTATGTTCCCATGTTGGGAATCAATGACTCAAATTTAATAATAATCACATTATCACAGTTAGAAAAATATAAAAAAAAATACGCATTACGATACGGGGATCAGTGAAGAACAAGCGTGAGAATTTTTTCAGTTGTTGGCTGCTGATCACGCACGTAAAGGCAACTGTTTTCTCCAAAGAGAAAGCGTAAACGAAGGAAATGATAAATTGGAGCAATATATAGCGTACTACAAAGTGAAAAATGTGGCAATGTAAAGCTCCCTTTGTAAAAATGACAAGAAATCCAAAGGGAAAAGAAAACTAAGAAACAAAAAGGGAAAATGTGGGGCATATATTTAAATGAAGGGAATAATAGGAGCATTCGAGTATTCATTTACATATATCACACCAGTGCACACAAAGAAGAGAAAGGTGTAATTCAAATTACTGTCTCTTACCTGTTTTATTTCCTTTTATACTTCCTTCCGTCCCGTTTTCCAATTTTTTCTTTCGGAGTATAATATTCTCTTCCCGGTTTATTCGTGGCGTTGCAAACCTAATGTAAAATGTCTCTAGTGGTCCGGTATGTGGCAATACCTCTGCTGTATATCTTTTTTCCTTCTTTTTTTTGAAAATTTATGAGCCTAGTGTTTTTCTTTTTTCTTGCGCAGCAGGTGAATGGGTAGAAAGTTAGATTTTTTTTCTTTTGTTACTAGAGACGTCCGCTTGGCTGATAACACTTCACGTTTCAGAGAATATATGCAAATTTCTCATGCTTCTCATTTTCTTTCTATATCCTTTTGAAAATGGAATTATTCAGGATGAAGAAGAGAAAAAAATCAATGGTAATTTACATGAAGAAATAGAGCAAAAACGCTCGAGCTCTGAGAAAGAAAGGATGAGATGGGATGAGAGCGTTGAGTTCGTAATGGAACAGGAGAACAAGTTGAAGACGCACACGTCGTGTGTGGTAGTGGCAGAGGATAAAAAATTATGTATATTTTTTTTCACCAGCTACGCTACCTAAAAGCTTGTGACGTATCACGTATTGCAGAAATAACCTGATGATGACGATGTTTCCGTTTAGAAGATGGATTCAATTCACGACGGAAGCACACTTTCTTCTTAAGCAAATGTGTCCGGATTAGATTCTCTCCTCTGAGAATAATTATTTTGTGCTGGAAAAAGAGAAAAGACAATTGATCATCATATGAGCCATAATATTGAAAACATTTATAGGAAATTGAACACTCCGCAATCATTTTCACCGTGTGGAAATACGTGAGCTAGGGAAAGACAGCCTGGAAATGTACGCAAACGCATGCAAACGATGGGAAAATCATGGAGAGCATTAAAATCACATTATTTTATTACCTGTCGACAGAGTGTTTCCTCTAGCAGAATCCAGTACTCGGCAGTAGCTGGCGGAGAGGAAGAAAAAGGATAAAGAACGGTAATCCTCTTTCTCCACTAGAAATTAAAACCTTCCTTTCTTTCTTTTTTCGTAGTGCAACGTGTTGCTCAAAAGTTATTGGAATAAAGATGAAAGTTTATTTTTTGCCTGGGTTCTGATCATCAGCCCTTTCTGACGCAGAACCAAAATCCGGGGATTGGTGAAAGTCTGAGAGAGATGAAATTTGTGTTCTTTTCTTGGTGCTTTTTACACACACAATGTTTTATGAAGAGGATGAGCCCGTTCAGGGTTCAACCTAATGTTAATATAATATTGAACGAGTGAACAACTCAAATAGAAATATGATGGAGAATAATATCGCTTAAGACAACGAGCTTTTCATTACATGTGCATTGTCAATGCGTTATATCGCCGTTGCCCATCATATCATCTCATTTGGAGAGGTGAGCCGATTGAATGTAGTGGGCGATGATGATGAAGACGGATCGATATTGACGGTGATGTGATGTTAATGGAAATGATGATGTGTAATTAACACAGTAGCAAATTGATGATGGTGATTGTAATGATGATGATGATGACGGCATAAATTAATTAGCAAACTGGTTATGATCAGAGGACATGATCACATCAAAGTATTCATTCACTCAATCACTGCCACATGCAAACAACAACTTTTTTTTGTATCAAGGAGATGAAAGTCCATTGATGATGAAAGTGGAATATAATGATGAAATAATAGCCCCTCTTTTTTCCATCTAGTTACACACACTTTTCATGCTTCCAAACTGTGAAGTTCCAAGTGAAACTGGAAGGATATTATTTATTTTTCCCAAGTGAAAACTATATACTTTCTTCACTCAAATATACTTATTGAAGATGAGAGAATTAGCTCAAGAGCCAAAGCCAACCCGTTTTATTTAGTAGCACAGAAAAAATATGATGAATAGTTGACCAAAACTCGTGAATGAAAACTGCATGGGTTCACCTCACGTTTGGGTGCTGCTGATGATGTTGATGCTCTGACTAAACTGAGCTGTCTTTTCCGCTCGACTCTCTGTTTTACTAAAATATTCAGAGGATACGATACATGAGGTAGGACTACTCCTCTCCTGTTACTACTCTGGTAGTAGCCTCAGTCTAGCTCTCCTTGCTTTTAGGAATGAGCGGAAGGAACGACACAGAGAGACCAGAACCAACCTAGGAGCAAAGTCATTCCGTATATCTATTTTTCCACAGTGAAAAAATTCCGTTTCAGCTCAGTCCCACACGGTTTTCCATTATAGCTCTTCCAACCTGGTTTGGAGTTAACCGTATGGAGTCAGCGTGTAGGTAGTAACTAAACGTTGTAGTGCATTGTGTTGTATGGTATAAATACAAGATGACTATGTAGCTCTCTCATACTTCCCCAGAAAAAAATTGCCCAACATACCAAACCCAAACGTCCGCTGTGTAAGTCATGTAGTAGTAGAGCAGTATAAAAAAGGAAAAGCCTCTTGAGTTTTCTACTACTTTAGGGCTCCGGCTTAGTTTTGCTTTGGTGAAAGCAGGAAGAGACTCCGTCATCGTTTTTTCAAATCTACGACCCAACCAAACTTACAAGTTTGTGTTTGCAAAAAGTTCTACTTACGTGTAAAACATAACTTAGGAGGCAAAAAGGGAAAATATAATCCAACGAGTTACCTTATACACTGCAACACTTTCCTCTGATATTTTTATACACAGCAGCAGATAACTATAAAACAAATACTTTTTTTTGCTACATCGGTCGATACATGCCTACATTTAGCATTTCTTTATTTTAGACGACTGCCGTTTTGTAACACAAGACATATTATGTGACTGCCTGCATATGAAAACTTGCCCGCCTTCCCTCTTCAGTCAGTTGTTATAATATGTGTCCTCCCCTCCATATCATTTCATTATTATGACAGGTTTCTCTTTTCATAGGAATGGCTGTGTGCCGCCACACCACCGAGCTCTTCTCCCAAACCAACTTCCACTTTTTTATAGTTATATGACACTGCTAACAAATAAGAGAAAGTTTCTCTTTCCAACTTTCTCCTCATTTATTTCAATACAAATACTTTATTTCATTTTTCATGCATATTATGTGTTTGTTTGTTTGCTCAGTTGGCTGGAGAGGGAAGGAGAGATAAGTTGTGTATCCTCTTACTTTTTTTCCTTTTCCGGTTCGTTCCAGTATCTAACCTCCACTTCGTCTCCTGTTTGTATCAATTTGTTTGTTGGGAGTGAGTGAATATAAATGTGGCTCTTTGTTTGCACTTTGGAATTGGAAAGGGAAAACATGTCGCGAAATGAGTTGCATATCTAATGAGTTCCATAGTATGGATTTGGAAATACATACACGATGTTATGATGATGATGATGACTTAATGCATTATCAGCATTCATTATGTATGAATTATTGTGGTGGCTTGTTACTCAGCTCATATTATTCTATTTTATCCTTCATTTCAAAAACTGTCTTGAGACTTTAGGCCACTCACCCCTTCCTTGTTTTCCTTTCATTGTGCATGTGTAATTTCAAATTTATATAATTTTTTAAGTGTGCACTTGACTTTTCTCTTGACTTTAGATTGTTTATTACTGTCACAAGTGCAAGACATCTATGTATCAAGTTTATCCTCTAGAAGCTCTTTGAAAAAAAAATTATGATCTTATCTCAGCCAAATGAGACTTTTGAGATGAAACTTGTGTATCCTTGTTCTATGTGGTACAGGTTTTTTCTTCATCAAATTTCAAATCAATTCAGGGCTGTTTTGAATGGAGAAATAATGTCAGAAATGCCAACAAGATAAGTATTTCATTACATCACAAATCAAAAAGCCAATTACGCCATTTTATACGCAGTAGGTATACTTTCAAGACTCTTTGATATACTTATTGCCCAGGGCGTAATGTGAAAGTTGGGAAAGACTATATAGATTCCAAGCGGAAATAAAAGTGGTTGGTAAATTTTCTAAGTAATCAGAAAAATTGTAATAGTACGTCATCCAACAAGACTATGTATAAACTTGGTTTATACTTCCCTATAATGTATTTACGTGAAGGAAGTACTTTATCAAATTTCTCGTTGCTTTTTGCATTTCATTAATTTTCCTTATACCAATTTTACATTACTTAGGCTAGTTACACAACCCACCCAAAGGAAGGAAATGAAATGAACTGAGTATAGATAGCAAAAATAAACACTCATTCAAAATTCAAGTTAAAACTTTCCTCATTTCACAAAATTACTTTTCTTTGAATGTAAGACTCTCGAAGGAAGATTATTTGTGTAGGAATTCAACAGGAACTAAAACAGCAAAAGTCTACTAAGGTCATTGAATATAAAATCATGTTGGTTCTTGCCAACTCGAGAAAATTAATTTTTAGTTTTCCTAGTGTATTTCCATGTATTTAAAAATATTATCGTTTTATTTCATTGGCCAACATGGAAAAGTTATTTAAAGCAAAGTGCTGCAAGAGTATCCTTTTGCCAAAACTTTTCAATTGTTTCTCTTTCACAGCTACTTTCACTTTAGGGTTTTTGTTGTGAAATAGGAATAGCCTGTATTGTATTTTGTATGGCATGCCCTTTGGGTGGAGAACTTCTTTTAATTTCAATGTTTCTCTAGCATATAATGACTGTGTAATCGAGTCACGTAAAATGGAGTTGATTTTCTTTTGTATTCTAAAAGTTGTGATTTTGTATTGTGACTTTTGTACTCCAAAATAAGATACAACAGTTGGATTTTATCTGCTAAATAACATATTTGGCATGCTGGAGTACATTGAGTTGGGAAAGACCTAAAATCAAGCTTGTTATCGGGATTGCTGATCTTGGTCCTATAAAATGCTTTGACATTGTGTGTCTATATGGAACATGACTCCATTTAATATTCAGTTCGCAGGGTGGGAGGGAAGCTGCCTGGATTATATATACGGAATTGTAAAGTGTATGTGAAAAAGAGAGAGAGAGAAGTTTACGAATACTAAATAACATGGAATTTGCATTTTGCTGTATGATATTTTTGGCATGATACAGTAAATTAATGAAAAACACTGGGAAATGAAGAATGACGTGCATGAACAATATTATTCAATAATATTCAGCTCACGGAAAATATTTACTCATTTTTCATTGCATACATATGCATATACTTGTTTCGAAGAAAAAATAACTGACAACCTGCCTTTTAGCGTTTGATAATAATTTCAGGAATTCTAAATTAGCATGCATGCAGTCATACAACCATCAAGTACTCACTGTTGGTTGTAGAGTTAGTTACTGTCATTTTGCACCGATTGATAGACGCTGTTTTGGAAAACAAGTTGATTCGTATATTGAGAATAATGAAATTTTTCACTATGTGGTTGATGGTTGAGCTAACCAATTTTTATTCAACTCTCAATCATTTTACTCTTAGTGATTACAGATAGGGAAAACCAGAAATATTTAGGTCGCATGATTTACATTGTCTAACTTTTAAAACATCATGAATAATCCCTTCCGATGACATAAAATTCATTTGAAATGTGCCACTTCCATGATCGATGTCAGTTCGATTCACTTTCTCTGATAATGGAGTTGAAATTCGAACGAACATTCTTAAAGAATGGCTTAAATCCTGAGAAACAATGCATCACCACCACCCATTTCTCCATTTCCGTTACTTTCACCTCCACCACCACTAAATGAAGTTGTAAATGCCAAAGCGGACAGACAGTGAAAGAAAATAGGGATCAAGTAGTCAAATGTCCAACCAAAATCCAACACGTCAATGACATTTTATTTCCCTTTCTGTTTCCGCCTCCCTTTTTGTTTTCAGCCACACGGACCAAACTCACCCAACTGAAAGAAAACCTAAAGCTTGTCTTAATAAGAATATTGGATGTCTTGAAATGTTCTCGTCATCGCCACACCACCAACACCATCATCATTCGGATGCAAACCACCAGGGAGAGGAACAGGAACTATCCCTTGTGTACACAGCTAAAATGTTCATTCAAACCCCAAAAATACTTAACTCCATCTGCATACATTACATGTTAGAACTAGACTAAAATCAAACCAACACAACTGGACTGAGGATGAAGATCCAGACCAGTTTTAAAATGCGGAGGCTCATTCTATTTGCACTTTGCTCACTAACAATAAATATATATGTAGCAGAGCAACTTCTAGATACCGAGTTACAAGACAAGGTACACCCGTTTTGGAGTACCGTGTATGCATGCAAGACTAAAAGAGGATGGAAGAAGTGTAGTGAAAGCGAATGAGTCAAGAGAAATTGAATAAATGAATAAAATATTTCGTTCCTCCACTGCTACTTTTCACCAAAAAAAGAAGTACAAAAGTCTAGAGCAACTATTTACCAACCGTACCTAACAACTTGGTATTTGTATGTTAGGCATATGTATATATTATGATGTTACAAGAGCAAAAAGCAAATTGGAGCTCGTCATGGGCTCTTGCCTTTGCTTTTCATGACGACGACTGACGTTCTCTGTGTGTATGTACGCACATGACAGCTTAATAATACGCTGAATCCAGATATACCGTATAAACTAGATATACATAATATTAAGTATATATATTCCAAAAAAAAGTCATCAAAATTTGTTGTTACCTCTTCACCTTTCCATGACTGAATGAGTATTGTCAATACTAAGACGAGACTACAGCTACACATTTATTATATTAAAATTATCTTCCCTGCTGTTTGCATAAACAAGACTTATAATGGAAACACACAGGTACTAAAAAACCAGGACGTTTCCGTTTCAACCTAAAACTTGCAAGAGAGAAAACGAACAAAAATCGCTGTAAGCCTCTCACACAATGACAGCATCACTACACAATACCATAGCATCGCCCTCGCATATTGTGAGTTTCGGGGAATTAGCAGCAGCAGCAGAATTGGGAGTCTGGTCTGGTGAGTTTTCAAAAAAAAAAACCCTTGTTTCCCAAGAATTTCTAGCGGATGATGATGATGACGATGCTTCCAAGCTCTTTTTCGTCTTAAACACTCCAACTCCAACTAACATGGGAAAGGAAGTCGAAGTAGAAATTGCTGAGAAAACGTGAACAACATGGCAAGTGGAAACCGTATGCTGGTCTTCAGTTTGAGAATTTTTCCAATGAGAACTGCTCGAACTCAGCAGCCAACCACTACTCTACCGCGTAGGATGGCATATTTACTACGTAGAAACGGAAGTCTTAAGTAGCGAGTGTGTGGCCCACTGTAAACAGATGCATGAGACAGAAAAGAACTCAAGAAACTGGAAAAGAAGAAAACTTCTTTTCTCTATTTCATATTGAATAGAGCTATCTGCTGTGCTTTGCAGAATGGAAGAACAAGAGTTCAACTCTAATGTATGTATGTATATATAAATGAACGAATGCTGCTCCTGTTGTTTGAGAACTTAGTTTCGAGAAGGTTTGGTGAATGTGATGATGTGAAGAAAGAGGAGGTATACAATAGAGCTAAATACATATTAGGGAGAAAGAATGAGTAAACGAAGAAACAAACAAAAGACGAACCAGCAGCTTCCCTAAAAATGTTCAGAGTGCTTGACTATAACTGTGCTGAGCAGGCTTGCAGAAACTGAAGCCAAAATATTTAAATGAAAACCTTTTTTTCTTCATTCTACTCAAGCCACAACTAACTGCTGAACTGTGGAAAATGTACCCGAAAATACGTAGTGTCTACATATAAGCATTTGTGTAAACGGAACAGAAATGGATTGATTCTTTTGCTATGATGAACGATTACGTATATTTTGAAAAGAACATTTTGATAAAAGGTGCAAACCATGCAGATTGCTTTCAAAAGTATTGCCTCGTCACAATATATTATGGTTTGCAAAAAAACTATAAAATTTATAAGCCAAGTCCATAGTAAACGTCATTAAACTCCAGTAGTCTTGGTGGATGCTGAGCAAGCATAA
This sequence comes from Orchesella cincta, assembly GCA_001718145.1. NCBI lineage: Eukaryota > Metazoa > Arthropoda > Collembola > Entomobryomorpha > Orchesellidae > Orchesella > Orchesella cincta. Next base: position 16,317 of record LJIJ01002655.1, read on the forward strand.
CGAACAGGTAAGAAACTGGAATTGCGACATTGCGATATAAAAAACCCTTAAAAGTGTTTGGGCATAAATACTACAAAATGTAATCCTGAAAGAGCGCAGCTGTTTATATCATAAAAAATAAGTTTTTCCATCCCAAAAAACTCTTCGTCTTTTGCACACACGGAGTGTTATCAGTGGAGAGAAACTACCTTTCCGCTAGATATGCTATAACCACCACGTACATCTGGTAACTAGATTATGCAGTGGTATCGTCGTTTAGGAGTAGTAAATTATCATTCCACAAGGGACTACTATTTTTCCTTTCTCTCTTTCTCCTCCTTCCGTTTCGTACACCATATGTAAGCATGTGATGTGATGATGATGGTGCTTACTCTTCCAGCAAGACCATTTTCAATTCAATTCTTATCTACCACCCGGAAAAACCTTGGTGTGCACGACTGCATGAAGTAAACACAATCCGGTGGTATATTCATAATATAATATTTATTTGATGCCCTTATATAGCTTCTACCTCAGCTTCTTCCCACCACCACCACCCAGATGTAGGTAACCACAAGGTAAAGCCGCATTGAAACACAAACTGTACAAGAGCAAATCATGATGATAGCATGGGCGATGGAGATGATATCAATAGAATATGCCTTGTGGACTTTTGGCTTGATATATTTGCGAGGGTGAGATGGGTGCACTCATTCACTTTTATGATGTTGAAGAGGTTACCTTCTTTTTAAAATGACTTAGCTTTGCTTTATCAATATGAAGCATTCATATGAAGCATTCATATCATATCATGATCTGTTTGTAAAAACAATAGTTCGATAAGTCTACTTGACTTTTTCAATTGGGGGTTTGAAATAACTATGAAAGTATATAGTTGTTGTAGTAAAAAGTCAACGTAAAGTTTAGCCATATTTTTTAAAAATTGCACATGTACTAGGTGATTTATTGTAATGGATCGTGAATGTTTATTCAACTGAACACATCATATTAGAAATTATAGCTACTAATTTATCTAATAATACCTCGTAATCCTGAGTTTATTTGATTGTATAAGAAAAACTTTGGATGGAACGAGAAGATGAATTTTGCAAGCATATCTTGTTATTTTACTATCCTCGGCCAATTTTATTGTGCAAAACCTTACAAGTTATAATACCGATTGACAATCGTACCTCGAAACCGCTACCAAATTAATTTGTATTAAGAGAATTAATTTCTTATCAAAGGTGATTAACTTTATCCGCGTCAAAAGGGATTATATGATGTTTATGTGTTCATTCTTTTGAAATTTCAGTTATAAAAATGCTGTACAAACCATAGTATAATATTATAACCGTCAAATAGAGATGAGTGTTACTCCATTTTTCATCAAACAGACACATAACAGTTCATCTACTGACGCCATGTCGTTGATGAGTCCAAACTCCACCATAATATACATCCATCATGATCACAACATGGAAAATCTTGGAAAAAGTGTGGAGTGGAGTAAGCGTTGTTACATGGAAAACTCTGCCCAACTCCAATCCAGTAACCCACACACGAGTCTAAAAACGGACCTGAGTCTAGCATATGTTCCTTGTTCAAAAACATAACTTTTTCAACATACTTACTCTTGACAGCTTCAAATAGTGCAGACTCTTGAGCACTAAGTAACAATTGTGATGGTCTGGGAAAAAAAGTCGAAGCAGTTTGTTTGGATTTTCGAAATTGAGGCACATTCTCCTCTCATGTATGCATGCACAAATACTTATAATTCTCGTTCGCTGCACAACTACCTAGTAGGTGTGAGGATGGACGGATAAGAACATTCGACTCAGTTTTATTCGGGTTATGTACACAAGAAAAGAAGCAGCACCAAGCCAGGCCAGAGGAGTAGTGGTGCTCGGTCTCACTTGGGAAACGGTGTTTCGTACGGATGTAATATGCGTCCCAAAAAACGGGTTTACACACTTCATCACCTCTCGACTTGACTCAACATCACCATCACACTCGCGGAGTCGTCGAGTGTGGAGAAGTAGCAAAACTCTAAAAAGAAAAACTTTCTTTTTTGAGCACCGGCAAGCTCCCGAAACTCCAAATTGGGGAAGCAATATATGTACATCTATATTATATTCTGCATTTGCAATTTGTACTATTCTCAACTCGAAAAGTTGAATATAAACGGATGGAGTGTGTACCTTAATCGAAGAAAACTAGGCTGTTGTAAAAAAAAGTTTTTGGTTACTATCCAGTCAAATCATCGAACACTGAGGTAAAAGTGTGGTGTACACTGTCAGAGAAAAAGTTTGTAGGAAAATTAGGAGTTTCTTTGTCGAGAGAAGAGTACAGGTGTGGATGATGTTATGTCAAGAGATAATTTCCTGGATAATGGTTTCTTTGAATTTTAGATGCTAGAGTCGGCAGTGCACTTTATGAAATGGAGTGATAAAAGGTGTGTAGGTGTAATATTCGCAAAAGTTGCACCTAAATTAAAGTCTACACTAACAATACCAAGAAGACGACAAGCTTTCCATTAACCACAATATGCTAGAAAACCATTAAGAAATGAGATAAACATGCTAAATATGATTTTTATTAAACATGATCTTCACATATGAATAAGATCTCAGCCGCCATAATATTCGAGGGAACGCAATTTATAATATCACAATACAGGTTATTCAGTTCGTTTGTCAGAAGTCTACATCTAGCCTACATCTAGTCTACATCCTAACCGGTTATGCAGCACTAAAAATGTAATATTTATCAAGTGATTCGTACATTAATTGTTCAACCAAACTAAAGTTAACAATTCCTGATTGAATGCATCAAATGCATAAATCCTCAAAATTACCTCCATTGCATTTGTAATATAATATGAATCTCTTACATACCTCTATTTGTATGTATTACAAATGGCTGGAAATTCAAAACTACTAATCATAGCAATGACATTGGTTGTTTGCACATATTTCTGCCAAGATTCCACGAATCTTATGAGGTTGATTTTTGCTATAAAAATACACAAACATTGGAAACTAAAGTGGGTGACACTAATATCACCAATTTAATTTACTTTCTTCCGGTTTATACACGGAATAAAATATGAAGCTTGTAAAAATCTGTTTTGGTGTTGGAATTTTAATAAGTTCTCTGTCATGCTATTCATTCCTGGCTTATAAACTCAATATAAATACTTCTGCAGAAACCTTTCTATCATCAGTTCAATCACAACCTCCAAGAGCTACCGGAAATACAAATAAATCAGTAGCATTCCCACAACTAGGATGGCAACGGGTTCTCAGTTCCAACTATATTTTTGTGGTGTACTCAGCTCACTTCGTAAACCCAAACGAAGTACGAGTGATTGCAGCGACCAAGCGACTAAGCACAGAACGTGTGTTCTGCATCTATTCAAACAATCTCTCGGGGGAGAAACCAACGTCTACAAAAGCCAAACTGTACAGAGGAACCGTGAAGACAATGGGGGAGCATCATGGCTTTAAATATTCTGGAAAATTTATAATCTGTCCCTTCCCACCCGGTTCTGAGGTTCTACAACCCAAGTACGTATCAATTCTGGCATCACTTTCAGATGAAGCACCGAAAGTGTCACCAAAACAAATAGGAAACTTTCTTAGGATCCGTTACCCCCCAGAAAGTAGCCCCAGAATTGATTTTGCAGTTTGTGTTAAGCCCATCTACGATTCTCCATTTACCCCATCTCCACTTCAATTTATAGAATGGTTCGAGTTTCACAAGCTGATGGGTGTTCGTCACTTCACATTTTTCGTGCGAAACACAGGGGAAAGGCTAAGTTGTGTACTTAACTATCTGCAGCGAATTTTAGAAGGGAATGAAAGCGTAGGGATAGAAGTGCTTCCATGGACCAATTACCCCTTCAGTTTTGGTTCCCGTGAAATTCGAGGCGAAGCCCAAGGTCTAAGTGAAATTGCGAATGAGTGTGTCTACCGCTACAAGGGTGTTTCTAAATACTTGGTGTCTCTGGATTTGGACGAGATGATTGTTCCACACGCTGCCTCAGGTGCATCAGATTATTATCAACTCATAAGAAATTTGGAGGCTCAGTCGAAATCGAACCTGAGGTATGATCAACTTGCTGGGTCGTACACTTTTCAAAACGCATTTTTCAAGGAAATTAATCATCCAAAGGATAAAGACAACAGGATGCCTGATGGCGACAGTGCGTTTTCAGGTATAATGCTAAACACCGTGACGAGAACAAGTAGAGAGCATAGTTATAGTTTGCTGCCACATGGACATCGTTCCAAGTACATATGCGTTCCTAACACATTTGAGCAAGCGGGAACCCATTATGTCAGCCATTTTGTTACGCCATCGCATCGGGAAGTTAAAGTGGGACAAAATTTTGCACTTCTGCACCATTATCGCTCAAACGTATCGTGGACTAAAAAGCGCTCAACTGTTGAAGATGAAACAGCCAAAAAATTTGGACTCAAGATTGAGGGAAATGTTAGAGCTTGGATGGAGGAATTGAAGGCAATATGCAAATTTTAAGAATTGTAATGATTTTGCTATATTATAAAGTATCGAATAAATGTAGTTGCTATTATTTTATTTTCATTGATTGCGACTATTGAAATTGTTTTAAAATGTACGCACATGTTGTATATATTCAACTAAGCTCATTATTACATAACATGTTGGGATCTCATAAAATGACAATATTAGATTTAACGGCTACACCAAACGATGCACGCTTGAGAAATATCTTCATCTATACTTGCATCAGTCATAATGATCTCAACATTTCTGCGGCTCCGCGAGTGATCTATCTCATTACTCTAACTAATTTCATTTTACAACTCTGTTCCACCCCGACATAGTCACGTTTCTTTAGAGTCGTCTGCACATTATATTTTTATGCCTTCCATTCCAATCCACCTCAGTTTTTGATGGCCAGCTCCCGATCCTCGTAAAATGCGAAAATGACCTGGTTATAAAAAATTTCATGGGATCGTTTAAGTTTCCGCAATAATACACGTTCCCCAGCTCCCTGGGCAGCACATCAGCTCTAAAGCATTTTACAAGTTTGCAGAAAGAAGCCAGATGATAGCATTATTAGTTTTTTTTTTCGGAGAGAGCATCTCTCGAGAAAAACGGTGAAGCTCCACAAACATAATCAGATTTCATGCTCAATTTTTAATTGAGTTTGTCCAAGTTTATCAGGGATTTCTTTTTTTATTTCGTCCTATTTCGGACAAGTTTTTATTCCATTTCGTACCTACCCTAATCCCATCTTCTCAAGTTAATTGATTTAATATGTCAGACGAGCAATCACGGCTACACTAACCAACCATTTGCATTCAAAGCAGATAAACTGGATTTCAAAGTCAGCTGTATTTATGAGCGTTCCTAATAACTGTAATTAGGGTGAAGGTTTCGGTTTCCTGACCAATTAAAAGTTTGTTATGTAAACAAGCATGAACATGAGCAGCCAAAATTCCGAGACCGGTCCAGCCAGACATAACTGTTCTTTTACTTATGTATGAAAACATGAAAGGCCAGTTCACTTTTCCATAACAAATGATATTTGCCATAATTTTCATGCTCAAAGAGCGTAGCAGCAGAACGCGCTTTCACCATCACTTTTCCCAGCCACCATCAGCATCCTCTACTTTCGTCTTGCCAAACTGACTTCTCCTTTGTTCACTCTGTTCACCAAAACTCAATAAGAAGGCAGTAGAGTATGAACTCCTTTCTCGAGCCTCGAGTGGAACTAACTTTTCAAACATGAGCTGTGCATGGCTTTCGCTCATATATCTATATAGTTCAACTGTCAATGTGGATTTTTCCACCGCCACGATATTAGGGTACTAAACACGTGTACTACAATCCAGTCACTCAATGTACATCCCACGGACATGAAAATACCATTAGCAATAGCACAAAATTCTAATCCTACTAACGAATTAGCTTTCATTTCATTTGCTTGCTTGCTTTTTTCATTTTCATTCATGTTTTACTGGCTTTCTCTCTATCACAATAAATTTTTAAGCTCTTTACGCAGAAATTCTTGGGAGCTGATCATTTTACAAGAAAAAATCTTGCTGTCTCTTTTTTAATTCAAAGAACACAGTCAGCATTCTTATAAAGTCTTTGAAATTAAAATCCTTGGGAAAAAGTCATTCAGTTCAGTGCTGAGATATGTGAACTGCTATGATATACCATCTTTCACTTCACTTTCACTCACTCAGCGTTTTTGCTACAAAGGCTTTCCCTGTGTAATTCTTGGAATGGCAATTACCAACTAAATTATTCATTCGACATCATCTTTTCCCATTGAAAATGGAAAAAATCTCACATGAAAGGAACCCACGTATAATGAGTCTCGAGAGAGGAAAGCCTCTGACAAATATAGAGACTTGCTTTGTATAACTCTAGACTTGCAACTTACCAACATGTTTTTATACCTAGGTCATGTCATAATATCCAATTCAGACGTAAAACAGGTTTCCCTACTTGCCCTTTTCCAAATATACGAGTTGGGTAGACCTACTTTCTTTGAGTGTGCAAAACGCAACAGTTATGTCATCCATGACTCATAGGAATCCTATTTAATTTGACATATTATTCCAATTTTCGATTTCCCGTCGTTTCCTATTATCCATCAAAATATTAATCGCATTGGCAAGGCACATAAGATATGCATACTTATACTACTTCTGCGTACAGGAAGAAATCTATATAAATGAATAATATATATGTGGTCCTACTTTGCTATATTTTGTGAGAAAATGCATTAAATGTCCATTATATACACCAATCTGTACTGCGTATTCCCTGACAAATTCAATTGAATACGAAATAAGTAAAATGGATAGATACACACTGGCTGGGGAAAGGAAGCAAACGTTAGTCATGCTTTCTTTCTCTCAAATAAATTTTCTCTCCGCTGTCTTGGGATCTGGGAATCAAGGATGAAAAACCAGAAAGAGGATTCAGGAAAGTTTTTGTAGCTCTCCTTTTCACATTAGCTATGTACAAAGGAGGGTTCACAGGGAGTTGAAATCAAGAAAAAAAGAGAGAGATCCTGTCTATTTGTCTCTGGCTCTGGAAATTTCTCCACCAAATTTCACTAAAAAATTTAAATATTTCCTCGATTTTCGATTCTCCTCCGAAATTCCCTTCTATCAGGAGCTGAATCTCTTCTCACTCATTGCACAAAAGAATTGTGGTAGCTGCCTACCAGATCCTTTTTCCAATATAAACGTGTAGATTTCCCATCCTCCGTTTTCGTCCTTCGCAGGGAATCCCTAAATTGAGACTGGCTGGGAAAAGGAGAGAAGAAAAACTACATTGAAACCACAATTTGGCAACAACTGTGACAAATGTTATTGAATTGAGAGACTGACGCATATTTTATAACTACCTAAATTTCACATCTTGCTTCTTTCTATCAGCTTTCTGAATGACTAATGGCTTGAAATTTTGAAGATGGGATAGATTCACTTATGATAGTTCATTGAGGCCTAGAAGATGGAGGGACGGGAAGGAAACTTGATTTTTCTTTCCATCTTCATGGCCCACTTTTGCATTTACACATCACATTACATCCACACATGTATGCAACCGGAGACTAGGAAATATACGCCATCCCGATTTTCATAAGATTTTCCGTTTCTTTACGCCAACCCCCATATTATTATCTTTCCCAACTCTCAAATCCCAAAGGAAGTGGAAAAAGACAAGAACGAAAAATAAAAACCTAGTCCAACAAGATAGTCGGATGAAAAATGGAAGAAGCCTCCCAAGAAAAACTGGAGTTTCAACTGACATTTTTAGCATGAATAGAAAGTAAAAAAGCAGCTGCATATGTTTGGCTTGTGTCGTTCATCTTCAATTTCAACCAACATGTTAATTCTTATTGCCCCTTCTCGTGGAGACATCACTAAAGTAAAAGTCTGAGAGGACATGAGTTGGGGAAGTAACTCTCAACGACGTACATAAAGAAAACAAATACTTTCTAATAAAAAAGGAAATGGATACACATGACATTACAATGAAAATGTCGTGGATTTTGTAATGTGTGTGTGTGATGACGATATGTACTACTATCTCGTGGTGGTTTGGTGTGCAGAACAGCAGATAACTCTTCGTTAGGAGCAGTGCTACCGTGAATAAACGTACATATTGGCCATAGTCTTGTTCACTTTCTCTTGAAGCTCACGACGTTTTCAATCAGAGTGACAAGTAAGGACGTTGGTTTTGTCCTGTTTGTCTTGAAATAAATCTTGATTTCCTTTTTATAAGCTTTGCTCCCCATGCCATTTTAACTCCACTCAAAGGCGTCCATCTGCTTGCTCGTCTTAGACAGGTATATGGAGGTTTAACCCACTTGACAAAGTTACGTACACATTCTACGTGCTGGTGGGCGAAGGGCAAGGAATCATGGACGGGAAAGAGAGCAGCGAGGTGGTTTATAGCTTTTTTCACCAGACAAGAAAAGTCTCATCGGGACATTTTGTAGCATTACTATGATATTATCGGTTCTACCAAACTTTCACCCTGCGTACGTATCCAATGTATCTTGTGCTAGTCAA
>LJIJ01002656.1:0-24869 GCA_001718145.1 Orchesella cincta
TTATCGAATAGTTATCCTGCTCTGGATAATATTTTGTTATATGATTGGAGTCGCATACAAAAGCAATCTTGTTGGTTTCCTAACCTTTGCTGAGAAGCGAAACGTTCCCACAACATTTAAAAAACTTCACGATGACCACCGGTATAAAATTATACTTAACAGAATTGGAGGACCGGAATTGGAAATATTTAGACTAACAACAATGTGTTGAAAGGCATTGCAGAGAGAATGTCTATATCCACAAATACTACATCATGTTTAAAATCTGCATTTTCTGATGAGTTTACTGCGTGTATTGCGTGGACCTCAATAATTCATTCCTCAGTTGCAAAAGGTTTTGCTTCAGATCAACAAATTCGATCATTGATGGCTAGCAAAGAGTCGGTGCATATTTATATGGAAGTTTGGTTTAACAAAAACATTCAATATATTTGGAGGAACTTGTTCATTTTATTGGAGCTGCAAGAGATGCAGGATTAACTGAAAAGTGGTATAGTGATGGCCTTAAAGTAACTGAGTCTGAATCAAGAGCACAGGGTAAGAAAAATACGAGCTCTTGGACATTTTACATACCAAGCAGCAGCATTGATGACGAAACTAGTGAACGAGTTCTCACAACAAGCCATCTCTTGGTGGTTTTTGTGTTGGTAGCATTGGGAATTTTGTTTTCATTTGTTAGTTTCAGCGTTGAGTATTGTCTGTTTTGTATGAATTTGAATAATAAAGTAAATAAGACATTTTGAAATAGAGACAAAATCAGATTAAAAAATTGTCACAGATACTGAGTAATTAATGTAGGTGAAAATGTAATGGAATTAAAAATTTAATGCTTTTAATGTCTCCTCCATGCTTATCATGGAAGAAATTGTTGAGCTTGTTTTATTTATCAGTAAGTGATAAATAGCTCAACAATAATATCAATCTACAATTATAGATGAATGTACCAAAACGATTATACAAACATTATGCGAGGCATGCTTTAAATCAAATTGTTAAAGGGTAATGACCATATATTCAGATATGACGTAATTGATATTAATATTGACTCTTTGTGTTTCAATAAATGATGCTTCTGATTTCATTTTGTTGATTTGCTGTCGGAAATGCTCAATGCTGACTCGCAAACTTTATTAAAGATAAAACAGATAAAAGAATTCCTCCATTTTTTAGAAACTTCGTTAAGGTTCAATTGAAAAAATTACATTTTTGGACGTTAATGCAAAAAAATCGTGTGTTCAGTTTTTAAAATATTCAGCCCAAATTGATACAACTTACAACTCGCAGGTTTATCAAAAATTGTTCAAGCTAATAAATAATAAATACCAGCTATCTTTCTCTTACTCACATGATTTTACGTAAAAGTCAAGCTGCAAGTGCATAATTCGTCCATGCCCATCCCAAACTCTAGTTGAGTTGACCTTGCATGAGCATGGACTCTGGAATGAGATAGGATGATATAACAATTTATCTCGTTGTTGCGGTATGATAATAAATTGGTTTGATTGGCAGCAATGATATTCATCCGTTCATAAAAAACTCAGAATTGTACCTAATTGTAAGTAGCCATCTGATATTTATATCATTTATCATTCAGCGTTTGTTCAAGTGGAGAGTGGAACATTTTTACATTCCCACAATTCTTTCAAACCATACACATTGTGAAATTTCAGCAATCAGATATTTGAATACAACAAAATGAGTGGAACCGTAAATCCCGACCTGTTAGCCAAAATCCAAAGGAGGCAACAAGAGCGCAAAGAATCTTTTGCTAAACTAAAAATTTCCAATATTTTGGACGAGCAAGCCAAAAAGATTGTGGAGCTGCCTTCAAAAGAACTAGTAGAGCAATTGCAATCTCGCAAATTAACAGCCACCCAGGTTCTCACGGCGTACACAGCAAAAGCTTTGGAGCTCACAGAAAGAGTCAACTGCGTGACGGAATTTATTCCACAAGTACCAGTAAGTTTAAAATTGATTAAATTAATTTTTTTGAAAAAAAAAATTGAAAAACACACAATTTTTTTTGTAGGAATGGGCTTCAAAACTGGACAAACTTCCAACCGTTGCAGGTCCTCTGCACGGGATTCCCATAGCTGTAAAAGAGGATGGTGATATTGAAGGAATGGATTCAACAGTTGGCTTTGCCAAGCTGCTTTACAAGCCCATGAAGGAGCACTCCACATTGGTGCAAATTCTTCTGAAACTGGGAGCTGTTCCATTTTGCAAGGTAAATGTGCCCCAGTCCATGTTTTCGATGGGGAGTGAGAACCCAATTTATGGACTCACTTTGAATTCAATCAACGAGAAAATGGGGCCTGGAGGTTCGAGTTCTGGCTCAGGCTCCATTGTGGGTGAGGTGGAGCTCTGATTGCAACTGGGAGCGATTCTGCGGGTTCTTGTCGGATTCCGGCTATGTTTCATGGGATTTGTTCTATGATTCCGTCGACTGGAAGGATGAGCGATAAAGGAGTTTTACAATGTCTTCCTGGATATCATTTGCGTAAGAAAATTTTTAAACATTAAAAATTTTCATTCAGATTTACAAAAATGGTAAGAAAATGCGTTTCTCTAAATTCCAAATAGAACCCGATGTTCCAGGATTTCTTGCAAAAGACACTGATATTCTTGCCCTGGTTTTTAAATCGGTGCTAGAGAACAATATTCAAAACGATTTTGACCCTCTGATTGCTCCAATACCATGGAATGAAACTGTAAATAAACTCAAATAAGCTTATAAAATGCACGAATTTTTATATAAATTTATACATTGTATTTTCAGTTGTTTTCCTCCACAAAAGCGCTAAAAATTGGGTACTACACGTCAATTCCATACTTTCCAGCATTTCCAGATGTACAAAAAACCGTTTTAAAGGCAAAACACGCACTGGAGTCAGCGGGTCATCAAGTTGCTCATTTTGAAATGCCGGATTCTTTCCATTATCTGAAAACAAATATGGACATGTATTCAGCCGATCGGGGTCCCTTCCTCAAAATGTTTGAGGGAGAACCAGTTTCCTCTTGTGTAGAAGGGTTGGTGAACTGCCTAAGAAATCCTGAGAAATTTTGGAAAACTGGAGAGAACTACACGAGACGAGAAGCCATTTCTTCGTTTGCCAGGAGGCTCATAGAGGAAAAGGATATTTCTGCGAATGACGAGTGGAATATGATTTTAGAAAAGAAAGCTATTCAAAAGGAAGTCCTGGAAAAAATGGATGATACAGGAATTGATTTGATTTTGGGCCCTGCCTACCCTTTTCCAGCGTTGGCTTGCGAGGATGTTGCTAAATTTCAATCGCTGCAGGACTCCATTGTCTACACGATGTTTTGGAGGTTCGTGAATTTTCCTGCGGGAATCGTTCCTTTCGGAAATGAAACGGGCGAACATAACGATGAGTATGATGATGAAGGAGAGCCAATGCTCAAGGTTGCAAAGGAGGTCATTCACAATACTTCAAACAAAAGCTCCTTTACTTATGCTATGCCAATTATTGTAAGTTGCTTTAATAATTTGTTCTGTTTATTATTTCAGCTCATCAAAGATTCTGTTGGAATGCCGATAAACGTTCAGGTCAGTGCTCGCCCATTTAAAGAAGAACTTGTCTTGCGGGCGCTTGTGGAGCTAGAAAAGTTGAGAGACTCCAAGTAAATTTCGAGGGAAATTTATCCATTATGTTATTCAGATTATATTACAAGAGTTGTTCATTCCATGTAGATAAAATGGTCAAAAAAAAGTATGTAAATATGTAGTTCAAAAGCTAACAAATGTAGTTATACGTAGTAAAATGGCAAAAATAGACTTTAAATATTAGTTTTCGACAAAAATAACCTCGTTCTTTTACGTTTCGAGGGATATTTCATGCATCAACCGAGCTTAAAATCGACTTTTTAGAACAGAAAAGCTAGTTCCGTAATTGTAGATTAAAAAGTTGACTGCTTTGTCAATTGTAAAAATGAAGAATGGTGAAAAATGGCAAATATTAGCAAATTAACGGTCAAAATCATGAAATATTGCAAAATATGTAATTACAGCATGGGCTTAAAATGCTCCATTTTTTACCAAACAACGTTAGGCTGCAGCAGCAGCTGCTATAAAATATGTTTTTACATTGAAAGAGCAACTCTATATACTACGCATACGGGCTAAAATATTTTCACAAAATGATAATAAATTTTACTGTGCCTATCTCACGAACGAGAGAAAGTTTAAACAATGTAACGGCTATAACTGCCTGTAAATAGTTTGAATTGGAGCATGTCTTATAAATGGATTGTGTGTGACAACTTGGGGGAAAATGAGAATTTCTTAATTTAACATGGTCTTAGTATACTAATTATGATGAGCATGATAACGTTTAAGTTTGTTGTACCGCTACGTTAAACATTTCATATTTATCCATTGACAAGGAGCAGTTGAACCGTGAGCCCAATGGAAAAGTCCATACAGTTTAGTGGAGTTGTTCTTTCCAGAAAGTTCGTAGCCCCAAACTTGACCTTTATTGGGGAACAACTCTTAAGAAATTTTCCAAGCCACCTCACTTCCAATCTATGACGTCTTCGTGGGGCATTCACAAACCAGCTAAAATATTGCCAGTTGAGCTTTCCCAATATTTTCCCAGTGTCCGTGTGAATGTTGACCATTCCTCCAAAGCAGACAATTATAGCCAGGCAGCAATCAACGATCATGAGAGCGTAGATTCCAAGAGGGATTAGATTGTTACTTCTCCAAGGCAGCCTAACCAACGTGAATATGCTCAGGGACTGGATCACCACGCCCATCGTCATTAAACAAGCCATCATTGTCCTTTGCTGGATATCATTGTTTAGAGTTCCCATCAGTTGAATCTGTCTGTACATTGGAGCCACACTGTACAAAATCTTCTTGCCCCACACACCTTTTCCAGAATGCCCTTAGGTAGTCGCTCATCGTCATCTGACAATATCTGAATCCCACCGACAAGAAAGCAGGTTCTTTTTATCCCGAATGCCCAGAAGTAGACGTTTATCAAAAATATCATTACTTTCTCAAGTTGAGGAAGGAATGAGATAGTTGGGAGTTAATATTCCGAACATTCATTCAACATCCAGTAGCCAACCAACGATGCTCTTCAAGGATAACTCCAGTGAATACCAAAGATGAAGAGGAATGGCGTAACAATGGCAGTCCAATAGAGAACGACTGCGAATAAGATGTTTAGCCTCTCAATGATAGTCCTCTTGAATTCAGCAATTTGGAGGGAGTAGACTGATATCTATGCAACGTCTCACAAAAGTATTTGGCAGCATTCTGTTGGCAACACGGTATGTGTATGTCCGGCACAAGTACACCAAGTTTGACTGGAAACGTTTTAGTTATACTTCTGGTTCTTGGTGTTGGATTTGGGGCGAGTACGGTTGTCTTTGGAATTGAGGCAATAAGTATATTTTGTGCTCGGTTAAGGTGCAACCCGTACAAAAGCGTTGAATAATGAAAGTTCCAGTTATAATAAATGTTTTAATTCATAATTCAAAGTACAAACCAAAATGATCTGATTTCATTAAAGATGGTATTTTTTGAAATTATTACTATTTATAATAACTAATAACTAAAACATTATCAGTGAGAAGTTGGTGATTAATGTTTAAAATGGTGATATATACACAAAATATTCTGAAAATATAATTCAAATAAGGTTATTCAAAGATGTAAAATGTTGCTCTGTTGATAAACAAAATATATAGAGAAATAAATCTTTTTAAGCCACAAACCTCAAAACTTTAAATTCTCGCTAGAATAACAATACAGCATTTATTTCTATTATGAACTCTGGCTTTCCTTTTAACAGTGATAAATTATTTACATTACGGAACATATGATTAATTATTAATTTTTTTTCAATGGTGAACACTTCGTTCACAGTGAAGGGATGAATCAATTAATTTTGTAAGATTAATTCACGTTCAATATGTCTGTCACCTTCCCTCAATCTGACTGTAAAACTTCTCAGGCCGAATCTCCTCTTCGAACAAGAAATACGTCCCCATTAGGCTTTTCCTCAGAGCTGACAGATAAAGTCTGGAGACTTGGACAAGTCGACCAAAATTCTCCCCTCTCGAGCAACTGTTGAGCCATTACTTTTTCTTTCCTCTCTCCTAAATCAGCCAATCGTTGAAAAACGGCAGCTCGTTCAACACGAACAGCACTCAATCTCGAAGAAAGGTCCCTTATCTCAATTTCCAGCTGTTCCATCTGAGCATCAACTTCATAATCTTCAATAACTTCCTGACGTTCTTCAAACCCATGGGCCAATCTGTCAATAGCTGCATATGCCACTTTTTTTTCTGTCATCCGTCATCATTTGCTCGAAAAGCGAAGCCAATCGGTTTTTCAGTGCCACAATTTCATCTGCATTTTGGTTGTTGTCGTTCCTAACTTCCTTGGCTTCATTATCGCGATTTTGATTTACAGTGATATGGCGGTCAAATTGATGGGGCATGAAGTGGATTAACTTGAGAGTTTTCAAATCAGGAAGCTTCAAGAGGAAGTTGTTTAGTTCGACTTCGCTCCAATTGTCCACTGGGTAAAGTATTGTGAACGATTTCAACCTTGGAACCACAGCTTCTGCTGCCATTGGCGGCTCTAATTGGGTTATTTGTCTGTAAATCAATTCCCATGGCATATTCAAAACGACAGTTTCAAGAGTGTTATTACATTTGCCGATAACAGTTATCACGTCCTCCAAATAGAAAGGACCTTCGATTACATGCTCATCAAACGTGATATCATCTGAATATACAGTTAACCGTCGAAGCGCAGGGGTTTCGCTGAGGATAAGAAACTCACGTCTGCGATGATGGATAACTAGCTCTTTCAACTTTCTAAAGGCAACCTCAGAGGTGGTGGCGATAGAGCAGGTTTGGCCATCTGGAAAGGAATGAGTGTGTTCGTGTCTTGTCTGGAGAGGTGGGAACGAAAGCAGCGAAGTGTTTAGGTCCAATCGAACTAGTTGGTCAGCATAAGAGGCAATAAGCCACACGTACATCATTTCTATTTCATTGGGATCGCGTTTCCAATATAAACTCTTGAAATCCAAGGTGGTTAGGAATGGAAGAGGTGGTGGGGTAGGGAGGACAGCTCCTAGTTCAGTGATGGTGTCGTCTTCTTTCACTTGTAAACTGAGTCGCTTCAAGTTGGACATTGAACGGAGCATCACACTCAGCACCTTAATAGAAATGTCTTCACCTTCGAGACAGAAGGTGGTAAGTGTTCCAGCAAAATTCGACAAGAAGGGTGGTAAAATAATCCTCGTCAAATGACGACGCTCTTGAACTTCCAGTAGAGGAGCACAGATAGTAGTTCCCATTAATCGGAGGGAGTTGAACGGAAACGGGTTGTCACCGGCAGGAGCAGAAACAGGTAGTTCAAGTTGGTCATTGGCGTTCTTGATAAAAATTGCTGGAAAGATTTCAAAGGTTTGAAACTCGCCTGAGATAATCTTCTTTTCGATGATGGAATCCATTACGCCTTTCCATTGGGGGTGGACCAAACGGTAACCCAACATAGCCTTGTGATCTATACCCGACATCGCGAACTCCAAAATTATGGTCAGCAACTACAATTAAAGAATACCAATGTATATTAAACAGTCGTTTTATTCCAAGACACATTAAAAGTTGTAAAACAAATCTTTAAAATGAATAAAGCTTACTTCAGGAGGGAGGTCATTGCTTCATCTGGCATTGACTCGTCCATTTCTTGATGATCTCCACAGGAGGAGCAGTGGAGCTTTTCTGAAAACCAATTAAACCTCTGACGAGCTGAAATTCAAAATAAATTTACATACTTCAAATCCACGATCAATCACTTATACCCCATTTAGTTAGAAACGAAAGATGGTCTATTGGCTAAAACTGTGAACAACAATGAGCCACCTGAACCGTACCTGCAACAATAAAAAAGGAACTTGCCTCGAAATTCTTTCACCAACCTATTTGAGTGTAGTTTTGACTTTCTCAAACTTTTGCAAGTTTCCCCGTTATAAATTAAAAACAGAAGAATTTCAGGGATAAACACCGGAAATGACAGTCATCCAACTAAAACTCCATCGACAAAACACGACGATCCAGCACTCAAAAGTCACGTCAAGAATGAACACGATTTCGTTTGCACATAAACAAAAAGCATGAGCTTAGTTTCTCGGAAAAGTCGAGGTTTTGAATTAGGCGCTTTTTCTGTGGAAACAATTGTTCTATGCTACAACGCTGATCGAGCCTTTTACTATCAGCTATGTATTTTTAGAAAAAAGTCGTAACTAGAAATACCCGTTATCTTTTCGTCATTTAAATTATTTTTATTCCAGTTTTTTATTTAAATATATCCGAATACTGAAATAAATCTAATTCGTCAATGTTTCATATTTCAGATTCGGGAAGCTGTTTCAACGGTTCCATTCCAAATATCGTTGTCGTCTAATTCACTTTCTTCTGGGTCTGGCGTCTGGCGTTTGGCACGTTGAGCATCACTTTCTCCATTCCCATCGTCTTCCCAATTACACACAGCTTATTCTTGATCCTCCTCCGCATTATCATCCACACGCGCCTCCTCGTTTATCATTACGATTGAAGTGGACTGTCGACTCGAATTCTGCAGCGAGGAAGGCTGAGCGGGAGTGAATTCCGACGATGGAACTGTCGGAATGGTTGTGCCTCCGCCACCATTCTTTTCAGAAGATTCAGCTGATTGACATTGACACTTTTGAAGTGGTGGACGTGAAGCCGTTGAAGGCTGACCATTTCTCTCGTGCCATTGGAAGACTCACTGCAAAAGGAGGAAGCATCAAGTTTACGATTGAAAACGCCATGCCATTCTCGGGTCATATGAAAACATCCAGTTAGTTAAACGCACTCATTGTAACTTGATCTTGGGGACGCCACCCTCCAAGGTTTTTGGTACTCTCCGATCAATGCCATGCCGTGCTCCAACAAAGTTTAAATTTTATACCTCGTTATTGACTACATATTTAATATCCGAATCGTTTGTGCTCAATGGTTTTTAGATAAAATTTTGCAATACTGCCATTACTGCCATGCTTGTACTGTCCTATTTACTCTTAATCTATTAGCAATCTAAAAGTAACGTGCTACGCAAACTTTATACACTTTTATTATTCGTTATACGTAATTCTGTTTTATTTATTCATTTTTTAAATAGAAAAGGTCGTGTTGTATCATGCGTTCTGCTAACCAAATACATGTCGCTTCCATTCATATCAATAGTTTGTAGGTCAAATTCCTTAGTTTCACTGCCCACGTTTGAGAAATGTGTTATGATATCTACGTGGGGTAAGATGAGAAACCGTGGTACTAATCAAATGTAAGTCATGCAGCTTGATTGAGTAGTGTAGGGGTTGAGGAGTTTGCAGTGATATTCATTCATCTGACTTGAGCATGCAAGCACACCTGTATTTTCATGTCTATTATTCGTATCATTAAATACTTAAATATTAACTATGATGGTTAACGTGAACCTTATTTCAACCATCATAACATGGTGACAGAGTAGAAGTAGAACTACGTGCAGTGAAGTTAGTAATTGTGCCGTCGATAACAGCCTGCAATGGCTCATAGCTTCATTCCTGTTCCGAAGGCGCTGTCCCTTCATGATGGAAATCTTGCCGAACAGTGGAGGAAATTCAAGAGTGCATTTACTAACTACGAGCTAGCCACCGGAAGCAACCAGAAAGATGTCAACGTCAGAGTCGCTGTACTACTGTCAGTTATCGGTGAAGACGCCGTAGAGCTGTATGACACTTTCACATGGGAGGATCCTAATGATAAAGGAAACTTTGATCTTGTAATCAAGAATTTCGAATCGTATTGCATTCCAAGAAAAAACATTCTGTTTGAGACATATAGATTTACATGCCGGAAGCAGGAAGAAAGCGAACCAGTGGATAGATATCTCACAGATCTAAGAAGATAGCGGATCACTGTGAATTCACTGATAAGCCCAGAAGACTTCGAGACCAACTTGTGTTTGGAATTAAGGATGACCGCGTTCGAGAGCGCCTCCTCAGGGAACCGGATCCTCCACTAGAGATAGTCATTGAGAAAATCAGAGCAAACGAGCTAGCAGCAGCTCAAGCGAAAGAAATTTCCGAGTCAACAACTGAGTCAACATACAGAGTTCAGAAGATAACCAAAAAAGCTCAGGGTATGCGACTGACACCACAATCCAGCTACACCGGAAATCAGAATGTGTTATGCAAATATTGTGGACGTGAACATGAGCGAAAAAAAGAATTGTGCCCAGCGTTTGGAAAGACATGCAACTCATGCAAGAAACCGAACCACTTCTCCACTTGTTGCCGGTCAACAAGAAGCAATGAAGCTAACGAGCTCCAGGATCCGCCCGAGGAAGCAAAGATGGTGACCTTTAACGTGTACACGCTAGCATCAAGCGCCACCACCAAGCAGACCAAGACATTTTTTGTGCCCCAGTCAGGAAAGCATGTCACTTTCCACATTGACTGGAGCATCGTGTAATGTTCTCTACCTTTTCAAGAGTACGCCCGATCACCAATGACCACAACGGGAAGAAGTTAATTGCCACAAAGGTGCAATTGAAGACGTACGGAGGAAAGACCTACACATCAGAAGGAGCTTATAATTTGTCAGTGACAGCACAGCGTAAAAATCATGTGATCAAAGTTCATGTGGTGAAGCTCATAGGTCAACCGCTACTCAGCTTGAAGACATCTGAAGAATTGGGTGTTCTAAAAATACTTGACAGCGATCAAGCCAGCGTATCTGAAGTATCGGACACTCCAGTCACTGGAATGAGTAAGCAAGAGCTCATATCGAAATACAAACATGTGTTTGAGGGTTTGGGTAAACTGAGAGGTCAGTACAAAATCCAAATCGATCCAGCAGCTCAACCCGTTGTACATGCTCCACGCAAGTTTCCAGTGTCTCTGCGAGATGATCTCAAGAAGCATCTAGACGAATTGGAAAACATGGAAGTCATAGCAAAGGTCACAACCCCAACGGACTGGGTGTCTAGCCTCATGGTGGTCAGGAAGCCGAATAAATTGCGAATTTGTATTGACCCCGCGACCTGAACAAAGCAATCAAACGAGAACATTATCAATTGCCGTGCGTGGAGGAAGTAGCGACAAGAATGAACCATGCTAAAGTGTTTAGTGTTCTGGACGCCAAACAGGGATTCTGGCAAGTGGAGTTGGAGGAGGAGTCTAGCTACCTTACAACATTTCACACCCCATTTGGACGTTATAGATGGAAGAGAATGCCGTTTGGTATTTCACCAGCCCCCGAAATTTGGCAAAGAAAAATGCATGAACTTATCGAAGGTCTTCAGGGATGTGAAGTCGTTGCGACGATTTTCTGGTCATTGGATGTGGACGAACATATGAAGAAGCAGTTCGGGATCACGACAGAAATATCGAAGCTCTTTTGAAGAAAGCCAGTGAAGCGAATCTAAAACTTAATCCAGATAAGTTGAAATTCAAAATGAAAGAAGTAGCATTCATTGGACACTTGCTGACTCAAGATGGTGTGAAGCCAGACCCAAGTAAAATAGAAGCCATCACAAACATGCCCGAGCCGAAAAATGAAAAGGATTTGCGAAGAATTCTCGGGATGGTGCAATATCTGGCAAGTTCTTACCAAGCCTGTCAAATGTAACTACTCCACTCAGACAACTGACTCATTTGAATGCAGAATGGAACTGGACGTCTGTACATAGCAATCCCTTAAAGCAGTGAAAGGTCTAATGTCAAAAGCTCCCGTGTTGGCGTATTTTGATTCCAAGAAGGAAGTCGTTCTTCAAACTGATGCGAGTGAGGCAGGACTTGGAGGTGTTCTGCTGCAAGAGGGCCGACCAGTACTTCACCTCAAGAGCTATGACTGCCACCGAGCAACGGTATGCACAGATTGAAAAGGAAATGCTGGCTATAGTTCATGCGTGTGCTAAATTTGATCACTATATCTATGGTCGAAATAGAGTACGTGTTGACACAGACCACAAGCCACTGGAGGTGATTTTCAAGAAGCCAATATCAGGATCCCCGAAGCGACTTCAGAGAATGTTACTGTTTCTTGCAAAAGTATCAACTAGATGTTCACTACAAGAAAGGCTCTGAGTTATATAGCAGATACTCTCAGTAGAGCGAATTTACCTTGTACCCTTGACCAGAACCTAAAAGACTGCTTTAGTATGGAAGAAGCAAAAGTGTGCTCAGAAGTTCAGCACTGGACAACGGCATCCAAGAAGCTCTGGTTTATGTTCGCAGCGGGTGGCCTAATGAGAGAAAGCTTGTAACAGATGCAGCAAAGCCCTATTTCCAATGCAAAGAGGAGCTGACAGAAGATGATGGACTTTGTTTAAATCGAGACGAATGATTATTCCGACACAAATGAGACTTGGAATGATGAAGCTGCTCACACTGGACACATAGGAATTGAGAACACCCTTCGTCGTGCAAGGGAATATCTGTACTGGCCAAGAATGAATGAAGATTTGAAGGAGTTCATCTCACGCTGTGATATTTGCAACTCCCATCGCCCCAACAATGCGAGAGAGCCACTGCAACACCATGAACTTCCTGATCGAGCTTGGCAGATTGTTAGCACTGACATCTTCCATTGGTTGGGTTGGGACTATGTAGTGCTGGTGGACCATTATTCCAATTTCTTCGAGTATGAAAGATTGTTCCAGTCCTCATCCGCGGAAGTTATCAAGTTTATCAAAAAGCAGTTCTCCCGATACGGAGCTGCTGAGAGGCTAGTGAGTGACAATGGTCCTCAATACAGCAGTCAAGAATTTAAAGCGTTTGCGAAAAAATGGGGATTTGATCACATCACTTCCAGCCCTCATTATCCGAGGTCAAACGGAAAAGCAGAAAGCGCAGTTAAGGTCTGCAAGCAGATTATGACAAAAGCTTATGAAGGAAAGGAAGACTTCTTTGAGGCGTTACTGGACATCAGAAATACTCCGGATGCTATTACGGGACTAAGCCCAGCTCAGAAGTGCTTTGGTCGACGAACCCGAAGTTTAATTCCAATGAAGAGCGAATTACTACTTCCAGAACCCCTACCGGACGTAAAATCAAAGATGGACACAGCCCGAACTCTACAAAAGCAGCATTATGATCGAGGAACAAAGCCACTGTGCCCCCTTCAGGAACGGGAGTTGGCTCGGATCCGACTTCCAGGTCAAAAGCGGTGGAGCAAGGGTCGTATCGTGAAGGAACTGGGAAACAGATCGTATCTCATCAGCGTTGGAGGCGTAACGTACCGCAGGAATCGCCAAGCCATCCGCAAATGCAACGAGCACGAAGCAGCGGAAGATCCTCCATCCCCTCAACAACCAGTTGTCGTGAGTGAAGAAAGATTGGCTTTACTTCCAGGATATGACCCAACAGGTACTGAGGATACTGGAGAACCACCTTCGCCGCCACCACCCCGACGCTCCGCAAGAATCAGAAAACCTACAGACTTTTATAAACCAGGATAAATTTTTATAGCTAAGCTTGTTTAAGTGCATTTTGTAATCTCATGTTTAAAAAAGAGAAGATGTTATGATATCTACGTGGGGTAAGATGAGAAACCGTGGTACTAATCAAATGTAAGTCATGCAGCTTGATTGAGTAGTGTAGGGGTTGAGGAGTTGCAGTGATATTCATTCATCTGACTTGAGCATGCAAGCACACCTGTATTTTCATGTCTATTATTCGTATCATTAAATACTTAAATATTAACTATGATGGTTAACGTGAACCTTATTTCAACCATCATAACAAAATGGCCACTCCCAAACATCGTCTTTTCTGTTATGGATTCTGGAGTGGGGAAACTTTGACAGCAACTCATCTCGAATATTTGCGCTCATCTAGATAAAGAGTGAAGGCAAAGATCATTCACTCCGAAACTCCAAAATTAGTTTACAAAAGAAAATATGAATTTTCTACCTTATTTTTGTCATAACACGCAGTAATGCCCTGCAGATTCGTCAAAGGAAAGATTGCCTTAAGCACCGACTCATCAGTCAAAGTCCTCTTGTATCTGCTTCCGCGGGACCCGAAACCCATGCCAAAGTAACGTAATTCTAAATAAAGTGGGGGGAAATAAAACGTACTTAACTTATAATCATTAACGGAATAGTTACATATTGGTAAAAAAATGAAACCGTACTAGTTAAGTCTGTCAGGTTCGGAAATCGATGATTTAGACGAGGAATGATGCCCGTCAATGCAGACTGATCCACGCGGTAAGGTTGAATAATGAGCACCTCCAGCTGCTTCCATCCCTCACAAGCAACTCGAAAGCCGTCATTTCCCAATCCCAACATGAGCGTTTTTAGATTTGGCATCAGTTTTGCTAAGGCTGCAACCTTGTTAGCATCATAGCAAGCTCTTTCCCAGACTCCACTAATAATGAACTCCTTCAAATTGGGGTAAACGTCGTGGTGCAGTCGGGAGAAGTCGGTGTCATCTATAACGGGCAAGTAGAAACCAACAACTTCGTCTTCTTCACTGAACTTGGTTCGACGGTGTCCACTTCCCCTTTTTGGCAGCGCATCTGAAATCAATTTCCAAGTTTCATTTCCTGAAACACGGGATCCAGCGGCAAGTAGACTACTTCCTGTAAAATATTTTAAAACAAGCTAGAAAATGTGTATTAACTTAAAAACTCTAAACAGTTTTATAATCATACCAATATCCTGTGCAAGAATGAGGCTAGTTAAGTTGGGAGTGAACGGGAGAAAGTTGAAATTCTGACAAAGCAGATTGCCTGACAACCATAATTCAGAGAGCGTATCCAGTTGGACCCCATACGGGAAACTTTGTGTGATCCCCCAAGCAATCAGTCAAATCTCCTCGCGGTACACTACCAGCTTCCGAAGTGTGTTAGCACAAGTCTCCAACATTATTCTGAGGGCCGACGGAGTGTTTCGGGTCCAACAGAATGCAGAGAGTGGTTAGTGGGAATTGGAGCAGCTGCAAGAGATCCGAGTGATGAGATTCGAAACGTGCGATCTAGGTTACCCCTTCGATTTAAAAACAATTTATAAATACACCAACTAAATAGAAACTCGTTTAAAATACTGTTATCCACTTACATCATAAGAATATCCAGTTTCTGAAGCTTCCAATTGATTCCGTACATCTCAGCAAGGTTTATCATTGCAATCAGAATGTAGTAAAGTTCCATATGAGGGTAGTATCTTCTGTATGGAAAATCGTAATTGGTAATGCTCAAAGACTCGATCTGATAATACTGCTGCAGAAGCCGAAGCCAGGGAACTCTTCTTGGACAACTTGTAAATAAGCCGGTTAGTCGTAACTCCTTTGGCCCGTTGACATTCCACTGAGGAGGTGAAACCATGAAATCGCTCTCGTCTCCCAGTAGACCGAACATCGCCACCGTATTTCTTTTCCAATGCAAAAACTCCAGGTTGGGAACGAAACTCAAAAGAATGGTTTCAAAGCTCTGGACGGAAAGGAAGTGTGAGACTGCAACCTCCAAGTGCGTAATGTTCGGTCCACATTTTCTCCAGAATTCCAGCTGTCGATCCCCAGCCAAGTCAAGTTTCTGCTCATTAACTTTGTACTTCCTGTAAGGATGCTTTAAGAATTGAAGTGGGTCACTTGATGAGCTTTCATTTATCATATCCAGGTAGTCATTGAAGCCATCCTTCCTGTTTTTTGTTGTCAACAAGCTTCACCCAGACGCTGGAGCGCCATCGAGAAAGAGACGCCTTCCACCAAGCTCCGGGCACACCTGCCGATACGTCTTGATCTCCTCAATGAAAGCATACTCAAAAAAGCAGTTGAAGCCACCTTAATTAAACAATTACTTAAAACAACTCAGCTATTGTTATGCATCATATTTTGTTTTTATTAAATTTAAATTTAGTTTATCATTACCACTTTTATTCAACATCGGGTTTGGCGCATTCCTGTCGCGAATTAAAAGGATGTGGTGAAGAAGCCCCTTCAAACCCTAGTCTTCGTTTTGCTAATTTCAGCGTTTGTAATCATACTGCTTCACGTCCACTGCGGTTTAATTGTCAGTCAGTTATCACTTAGTACAATAATTCCTGAAACTCCAGATTTGGACAAGTATAAGAATGGTCATTGTCATTGGACAGTCTACTTTTAGTTTTTAATATTGATTTTAAATCAGTTGCAACTCAAAATAATTAAAATGGCTCACCTTTCGTCCAGAGTTAACAGTTAGCTAGTAGTTAGATTGAATTCAAGATCAAAGATCTAGCACCAGTTGAGATAAGAAAACAATCAAGAAATACACAAGTTTTTCTCTCCTTCAGAATAATTGATATTTGACACTCTGCAATCTGATTTACGGCGCGCTTTAAACTAATCCATCATGACAGGACAAGAAAGAACGCGTATTCTCTAATCGTTTTCGTTTGTTTGTTCAACAGGCAGGCATGCAAGTATCATTACTTTAATTCACAAAGAGTGAGCGAGCGGTGAAACATTTTTAACGTTATGTGGCCATACCTATCCATGTTAAAGTAGAAAGGTCTATTCAGAAATGCGGTTGGGGTAATGTGCAGGTTTTTTGACAATAACCGATACGGCTCACAGAAACAGATATTCATCTTAATAAAATCTTTGATGATGTCAGTTAGTCTTATCAGACTTGAAAAATTATGAGTGTGCATTTATTGAACATTCCCCCATGCTATATTACTGCATGCTCTATTCCGACATGAGTTCTATTCCGACATGAACTCTATTCCGACATGGAGTATAAGACTTGGGAGCTATTCTGACACGGAGTATGAGACTTAGTGGCTATTCTGACATGGAGTATGAGACTGGGAGGCTTATCTGACGTGGAGTGTGAGACTGGGGGGCTTATCTGACATGGAGTGGCTATTCTGACATGGAGTGTGAGACTGGGGGCTATTCTGACGTGGAGTTGTGAGACTGGAGAGGGCTATTCTAACAAGGAGTATGGACTGGGGGGCTTATCTGACATGGAGTATGAGACTTGGAGTGTGAGACTGGAGGGCTATTCTAACAAGGAGTATGAGACTGGGAGGCTTATCTGACATGGAGTATGAGACTTGGAGTATGAGACTGGGAGGCTATTCTGACATAGAGTATAAGACTGTGGGGCTTATCTGACATGGAGTGTGAGACTGGGGGGCTATTCTGACATGGAGTATGATGAGACTGGGGGGCTTATCTGACATGGAGTATGAGACTTGGAGGCTATTCTGACATGGAGTATGAGACTTGGAGGCTATTCTGACATGGAGTATGAGACTTGCTATTCTGACATGGAGTATGAGACTGGGAGGCTTATCTGACGTGGTGTGTGAGACTGGGGGGCTATTCTAACAAGGAGTATGAGACTGGGAGGCTTATCTGACGTGGAGTGTGAGACTGGAGGGCTATTCTAACAAGGAGTATGAGACTGGAGGCTTAT
This sequence comes from Orchesella cincta, assembly GCA_001718145.1. Classification (NCBI taxonomy): domain Eukaryota; kingdom Metazoa; phylum Arthropoda; class Collembola; order Entomobryomorpha; family Orchesellidae; genus Orchesella; species Orchesella cincta. The sequence goes on from LJIJ01002656.1 coordinate 17,461, forward strand.
CTGACATGGAGTGGCTATTCTGACATGGAGTATGAGACTTGGAGTATGAGACTGGGAGGCTATTCTGACATAGAGTATAAGACTGTGGGGCTTATCTGACATGGAGTGTGAGACTGGGGGGCTATTCCGACATGGAGTATGAGACTTGAGGGTTATTCTGGCATGGATAAGGACACTTGAGGGCTATTCTGACATGGAGTATGAGACTTAGTGGCTATTCTGACATGGAGTATGAGACTGGGAGGCTTATCTGACGTGGAGTGTGAGACTGGAGGGCTATTCTAACAAGGAGTATGAGACTGGGAGGCTTATCTGACATGGAGTGGCTATTCTGACATGGAGTATGAGACTGGAGATGACTGGGAGGCTATTCTGACATGGAGTATAAGACTGGGGGGCTTATCTGACATGGAGTGTGAGACTGGGGGGCTATTCGACATGGAGTATGAGACTTGAGGGATCTGGCTGGATAGGACATGAGGGCTATTCTGACATGGAGTATGACTTAGTGGCTATTCTGACATGGAGTATGAGACTGGCTATTCTGACATGACTGGGAGGCTTATCTGACGTGGAGTGTGAGACTGGGGGGCTTTCTGACATGGAGTTGAGAGGGCTATTCTGACATGGAGTAAGACTGGGGGGCTTATCTGACATGAAGTGTGAGACTGGGGGGCTATTCCGACATGGAGTATGAGACTTGAGGGTTATTCTGGCATGGATTAGGACACTTGAGGGCTATTCTGACATGGAGTGTGAGACTTGGTGGATATCCTGACTTTTTAGGAGAGTTTTCCGGTTCGCCGAAGGCGAGTCGGAAAACAAGAATTAAGCGGAAAATCTTAAGGTTAACTAGCGGGAAGGAACTCTTTTTTATCAACGTCCGGGCCACATTACTATGATTGGTTTATAATAGGAAACATGTTGTAATTTTAATTCAGTAGCCGAAGTGAGTGTAGTTTGTTCCATATGCCAAAGAACTTTAAGTGATACAGAATACAATGAAGGAATTTGCCATCATTGAATAGATATTGTTACATTAATAAAGTAGTGGTATAGTGCAGATGGATTGCATTTATCGGGGCGAAGCCCGATCCATGGCAGCTAGTGTATTCTGATTTTGCAAAGTAGACTGGAGTTTACGGTTCGAATCAAGCGCTTTTCTGTTCCATTGAGTTGCTCATTGCAACAACACTCCGTACAAGTCCACTGGTTGTTGCTCCTTGAATCTGGAGCGCGCTCCAGAATCGCTCGAGCGATGAAACAGAAAATTTACCTGCTTGGAAAGATTTGTAAGGTCATTTTCTAACCTAATTCTTTTTCATGTCGACTGTTAAATGATCTAGTAGTATTCCATTTGGATTTTCGCAGTAGAACTGAATTCAAGTACTATTAAATATTAGGAGTGTCCATTAAATAATTCATGCTTTTATACAAAAAAAGAATGTTATTAGGCCAGCAATCCCTTCCTAAAATGGTATGAGGAATAATCCAACAGGAATCGCAGTCGCTTAAGGCAGACTGCACTGGAAAAGTAATTAAAAATTTGAAAATAATAGCCATAAAACGGCAGCTAATAACACAGCCTGTGGCTTTGTCCTGCATATTCTTTTCAACTATTTATGTGTTTTTGGCTCGGTAAAATATTTCTCAACATGTGCTCAAGAAATGACATTCAAAATCGCTAAAAATGTCAGAGGAATTCTAATGCTTATAAAGTCTCATTACAAAAGTTTCGAAATATCGTTCGTCCTTAGCTTCCTTCCTACCTGGGCTTACGGATTTCATTACATTATGGACTCTTCGTTGTAATACTTGTTTAATTTTACAGATGCTCAATGCCATCCTGAAGTACGCATATATTATATTTCAATTGCGAAATCGTTTTAATATAGTTTGCTGTGCATTCATGCAACAACCAGCCTGTTTTGGTTCTTTGAGGTTTCATATTTTATAAGCTACCTTAAAATAATGAAAATGAAACAAATTACGATTCTCTAAAAAGTCAATTTAGTAACTGGTTTTGCTTGACCCACCCAACCAAATATCAATTTAATTATTTATGGAAAATCAATATACTATTAATGTGTTAAACTTCAGCGAAGTTAGTTCACAAGTCCGTAGTAGACAAGTTGCAGCTCAAAATCATTGTCAGAAACTAGCTGCCCTTTCCTTTTAAAACTTTTATTCTATTAAAGGTACGATTTAAAACCTTATTTGTAAAACATGCAAGATCTAAAGCTCGAAAGCATGACCACGATTTCTAAAGCACCCTTTTCTTTACTTCAAATATTTTTTAACACTTGTTTTTATTTGTTCATGAGTCCGTTTCGGGTGAAATATAATTTCATAACTGCAGACTATTACCTGCAGACTTTCAAGGCACAGAGTGTAAGTAAATTGTGAAGTTTTGTATTTGCTTCTATTTTCCTATAAATATTTTTAGAAATATTTAGAATATAATTGAATCTTAGGTAATTTGTGCAACCTTCCACATAATGGCAACTTACTTTCAACTCCTCGGACTGAAACAAATGTTTTTTATATCATTGCTTCAATTGGACCAATCCTTTGTGAGCAACACTTTCTACTTTGTCAGCAATTCTGGCTCACTAGGATTTATTGTTCTCTATTTTTGGCTTGTATGGGTCCGGCGTACTACTGTTTTGAAAGTTTTGAAAGCAACGGAGATCCAAACACAGAACACAAATCGGATTAAGAATTTGGTAAGAGCCAAAGTGTATTTTGCAAAGGAAATACGGGAGAAGGCATGGAATTAAAGTAAAGCTTTGTATATTCTTTAGGCCTGGCTTGTTACAGTTACTGCCTTCGGTTTACACAGTTTTGTGACCTACCGGACAGCATCAAAACATTCCGATACATCCATTGATATAAAAAATGAAGGTGTACATAATTCGACGTACACAGTGTTGAAATCTTCTGTTTACTCAGAACTGATGAAGTTTTTATCCACTGCGTTTGTCCTTCATTCGTTTTCTATTTGGTTTGTTATTCACTGCCTCCTTTTGGTGCTTGGGTTTAGTCTCATAGGTGTAGGGTGGAACTTTCGGGAGGAGTTATTAAGCTGTGGAACTGATATTGACAAGGTAAATGAAATAGCACGTGCGTTAAAATGTTTTGGTAAGAACTTATTAAAACTGATAGACTTTTCAGGGAACACATACTTATAGAAACCTGAAGCAGAAACTTGGAACGATAAACAATGCATTTGAGTGGAACATTTTAACATTTCATATCATTGTGACATGTTATTATTGTCAAATTCCGGATCTCATTTTCGGAATCGGTTCAGTTACTTCGGAATCAATAGAATCAATTTCCTTTTATTTTGTAGTGAACACTTCAATCTGGATTTTAGCAGCAGAATTCAATTCACAAGTACTTGATAAAACTGATGAATTCCATTATATGATTTAGATTCCTAAGACTTAAAAACGTTTCCGACTAGGTTAATCAAGACTTCATCAAATGGTACGAGGAATGTCTCTTTGATGCCACGAAAGCTTATGTTATCGCATCTAAAATAATTGCAAAGGACTACACTGAAAAAATAAATAGGAATTTGGAATTGATGGCAATTAAAAATCACTTACAAACTGAGCCATTGGCATTGTCCTGCAGATTCTTTTCGGTTACGTATGGGTTTTTGAGCTCGGTAAGATATTTTGAAAAGATTAAGCTCTATAACTTAAGATGTTGAAATTTACTCTTTGACTTTTGGTTTACAGGTTCTCAGTGGCATTCTGACGTACGCAATTATCATATTTCAAATGCGAAGCTCAACCTAACAAGTTTGCTATTTAAGAAAATTGGTAGAAATAATAATGATGTTTATGTTTGATAGATTTGTGTTTGGCTAATTGGTTTAAGTAGCTGTTAAACATGATAATTCAGTAATTCCAAATGTTTTTTTAGCTTGATCTCGACCCAACGATAATTTTAGCTCCTGATAATCTCAGCGTACCATGAAAAAATCACAAAATTAAATGCAATGCTCTTCTGTCCTTCCTATAGTTTTCATTACAAATTGTTTTCCTGGTTTTACCATCTGTAAACTCAAATAAATACAACGTTCTCGGTCGTTACCTTAAATTTCAACGTTCTTACTCAACAATCGTCATTCACTGGCCGCAAGGGCAATGAGCTTGTTGTAAAGACTGGGAACAGGGACAAGCAAAAGATGTCTACCTTTTCATTCACAAACCAATTGTCGTTCACACAACAGATATAGAAACTTTATGAGGTGGAAGTCTTCCTAACTGGGTTAGTTTACTTGGTTGAAGCAAGATTTAATCATTCACACTCTGCAAAAAATGGCACTTTTGTATAGGATAAATGTAACTATCATTGTTTCAATTTAATATTCTAGAACTTACCGCATAAAAGTACGGAATGAAGCATTGGCGATATCATTAGACAGTAATTATTTTTAAAGCTCCCCTTAAATTTTTTACTCATTGTCAGTTGAACTTTGTCAGTCAGTTGAGTGAGTCAGTTGAACAATTACATATAAAATGCAGTTTACAAAAAATATGGGTCCTCATTTTGTATAGGTTTTTTGTGCAGCTTTTCCATTTGTTCGACAAAATAATGCCTTTCTTTTTTGTAATTTTATGAAAGGAAGTACATCATTTTATACGGTTACCTGCTCCAAGAATTTGAAGTTAAAACAGAGAACGCTTTGTTATGTATCATCAAACACGTATGTAAAATCAAATTTGTCAGGAAAATTTAAATGAAAATACTTTTTATGTGTAGGTAATTTTGCAACTACTTGGAAATGCAGCTATTGTTCTACAATCATTCGATTATTTCAAAAAAGTAAGACCACCACCTCCACCTGAAGAATAAAAGGACACGCAATTTACCCAAATTGTATAAGCGGTATTAGTAAAAACACTTTATTGGATTAGTTTATTTGATGTCTTTGTTGCTAGTTCTTTATTGATGGAATTTGCTGAATACTAAGTTCAACATTTTTTCCTTGGTGGTAGTTTATGCCGCTAACACTTATGTTTGAAATGTTGTACTAAAAAACTACTTTTGATGCTGATGGTATTTAATTTGAAAATATTTCGAATGAGGTCCAATGACTGAGTCTAGGTAAATGATAATGAATATAGTACATACAATGTACAATAACATAATAACATGTTTTTGGCCAAATATTTAAAAAAAAATATTTATGGTTTAAAAAACCAGAAAGTTACATTTTCTCATTTTGTTATTTTATTTTCACGAAGTGTATTCATGACACAATTGCCATACATTTAATATTTCTACAATTTAAGATGCTTAAAATGTTACATCCTCAGATAAAACTTGGAACTTGACATGGTCTCTTTGCGCAAGCTTTCTGAAAATATTTCCATTGTACAAATATACTACAGCCATGATTAAACCAAAACACAATATAGACAAAATAACTATGGCAACAATCATTGAAACATTTTTACGTCCACCAGCTTCACATTTGGTACCTAATGTAGCCGTACGATAAATATTTTTATTAGAGTTCACGGAGTCCGATGTCAAATCTAAAATATAACAAAATCAGTTAAATCAAAGTTATACTATACAAAAATGATCTATTAATGCTCTTGAATTACCTTTAAATTGCTCCTCAAAAGAATCTGCTGTTATATTCACTTGTGATTTTTGCTGTAGCTTCCACCACCCTTTCGTGTAGTCATGAACGTAACGATACCCAAGTGGTGCTCTTAGTGGGCATGGAGTGTCAAATGCTTGGTATAAAACTACCCAAACATTGTTCTCCTCTGCATAATCCGTTACCATTTCCCAGCATTTTGCCAGCTGCTCCTTGGTTGTGTTTTCATGAGTCCGCATCACCTTGGAGCAGTCTACAGCTAGCATAATATCAACTTCGGGATACACCGCATGAAAACTGTCACGACATTCTTCCCACTTTCCAAACAAATTTCTCAATGCGGAATCCATATATGCGGCAGCTTTCTGATTATTAAATTGTAACCGAGGAATGGGACTTCGCAAATCGGAAACGAGTTCAATAATGACAACTTTGAGCCATTTACTAACGGATTTAAAGTCGGCTTTGAGTACCTCACAGTTTGAAAGATCAACATAAGTTCCAAAACGAATTGCATTTGAGTTGTTTGTATTTCCCAATTGTGTTTCTAGCGCTTCCTTAAACCCATTCCAACCAAATCTTGAATCCGCCTTGTGAAATACAATGGTAGTTACGGTACCAGGGAAAATGGCATTTGCTTCTTGGGCAACTTCTAGTGGTTGTTCCAAATTCACGTCTTGCTTCAAATTTGGGTCATAAAGTAACCAGTCCCGCAAGTTCGCCATTTCGGGATAAACGGTGTGAATTACTTGGAGTGGCTGAAAAGAAGGGTTAAAATCGTTTTCACGATTGAGTCTTGCAACCATTGTAGCAGTCCATGTAATGTTCTCAGAGGAGCTGGAACTATTTATGTAGGGTTTGATTCCCGTCACAATTGTTGAGAATCGGGTGGAAAACCAATCCATTCGCATTCGCCAACGTGAGAGTGAGTGGAAGTGTTTTTCTCCTTCGCTCCTCATAGTATGCTAATGTGACCTAGTTAATTTAACTACCCTCAAAAAGTAATACTGTGCATGGCCAAGGCCTGCACTACCCATTCCTCCACCATGGTCTCTGACAAAAACGAATTATATGGCATTGTCCTCAAGAATCACAACGAATTAAAAATTGTTGATTACCTCACTGAGTTCGCGAACCTAACAAACCCAAAGTCTATAAAGTCATTTGGTAAAATAGCCGGCAGTAACCACGGTTTATTTTTCTCCGATGGTGAAGTTTGTGAAAAATTGTTGGAAAAAGAATCAATTACCATCAAGGGAATCGCTATCACCCTCCATAAATACGCACCAGCAATCAAAACAGTCTTCATCAAAGGAGTACCAATTGTTGAAAATAATCAACCCCTCATCGACTTCCTATCCAAGTACGGCCAACTCAAGAGCAACCCTACTCGTCTCCCTTTGAAGGATGTACCTGAAGGCTTTGTTCATGTGCTCTCCACACACTAGTTGTGAAAATGGTGATAAACGATGATGCAACACTACCCCCATTTGCAAAAATTGATTTCACCAGTGACATCATTAAAGTGAAATAGAACATGGTTTCAAGAAATGCTACAAGTGCGGTGAGAGTGGCCATGAGCAAAAACTTTGTCCCAAGGAATTCCCTTCAATTACTAAAACCCCTGGAAGGAGATATTACCGGCGACCTAGTGTATCAACCCCCACAACATTAGGAGAAGTAACTGAACCATCACCAACTTCCGACGATAAAATGGAAGAAGAGAACCCTGGCAGACACATAAGGCCATCCAACAAAAAGCAGAGCTGAAACTCCTACC
>LJIJ01002657.1:0-24866 GCA_001718145.1 Orchesella cincta
GTTGCCTAAGCCTATCTAGTTCAAAAGTTATCTCGGGTTCGTCGACCCCATAGGTAACCCTTTTTATAATGGGCGCCAATTCAATATGGCGGTCACTTAGATTTTTTAAGGAAATCCGGAATACGAAGTTCTCCAGACACGGGTAAGTTCCAACGTCCCAATCACTATTTAGGATATCTCCAAATGTGAGTTTGAAACACATTTGTTCATCCTGGAAAAAGACCGTCTACTACAATCAATCAAAATATCAACATTTTTTTATGTTTAAAAATTTAATTAATATGACTCGTCAACACAAGCAGCACAACATAATGCAGTTACTAAAGATTTTAGCACTTGGATGTTTCATTAGCTTAGCAACATCAGACATTCCCGAAAGCTATGTTTTTGCCGCTGACTCAATAGATAAACTATTGCAGGATGCAAAAATTAAAAGCAAAAGCGTGAATCCAGTGCTTTTATCTTCAAATCAAAAGGCTGAAACAGATCTCTCCCCAATTGAAAACCTTAATGAAATTCTACATCCATTTCGTCACTGCTTAACTATTCTCACGAATTTCAGAGGAAAAAATTTATTGCCACTGTTATCCCCAGTGCTTTTGAGAGAGCCTCAACCAGCAACTTTAACAATACGTCATCAGAGTCATATGTTATTTTTTATGGTGCCTAAAGGATTTCGATCTGTGACGAATAGTACGTACTATCCTTTCAAAAACTGCACACTATCCCCTTTCTTCAAATCGAAATTGAGGAACCCTTGCCTGGTACTGAATTTCAAAAAGTTTGTACCAAGATCCAAGCCATTCAATTGTCTAATTTAACATTGGTCTATACCCGCAGGATTGGCTACTTACTGATGCTCACCCCATTGAAGTAACAAAACGCATACCTGGATTCTTTTATTATCCAGTTAACTTTTATTACGGTTTTCGTAAACAAGAACAGCACTCATTGCAACCAATTAACATACTCATAACAGCGGAACCTAATGGAACCGAAGCTGTATTGAAAGCCAAAAAGCAGATCGGTACTTGGGTTAGGAGGTTTGTCAGTGAGTCTACTTATAACGAGAGACTTCCTGTTACTGAGTATTTGTTTATCGTTGTTAAAACTAAATACATTGGACCCCATTTTAAAGCCGTATCTGCAAGCGTGGTCACAATAGAGTTCAATATTTATGAAGTGGAATCAAGTATGATTAAGTTGCACAAACTTTCATCCAAGTTTTGGAATCTTTCTGTGGAAATTATGACAGGCAAACTGGCAGCATTTTACACAAATCAGGTAATCTTTCTGAGATCATTCTACACTATGCAGAGCGGCTATAGCAATAATATCAAAGATAAAGTCTCCAAGGAAACGTTTTGTAAGAAAAATCCATACTCATTTTTATCATGGTTTAAGCAAATTAATACTGATTTGTATTCAAAGGAATATCTGTCTATTTTAGTGGATCAAACAGCCTTTACATTTGTTCAACTAATTGTTTCTAATGCAACTGTGTACCAATATGGATTGCTTGGTAAACAGTGTGTTGTTAACCCTAATGAAAAACGAAGTCCACATTATAAGAACTACTTGATTGGCATAGATTTGATTAACTTTAATAATGTAACTCATGTGAGTGTTCCCTTGCAAATGAATAATCCAGTGCAAACATTTAAGTTCTTAAGTTGCGGGCAGCCACCTCAAAAATCCGTTGGTTTTGATGAATTTGTAAGCATATTTGAATGGAATATTTGGTTAACTATTGTGATTTTAATTGTGACGGTGTTCCCTCTGCTCTTTTACTTTTTCGAAAGTGCTCATATTTCTCTACGCAGTAAAGCTGGAAACTTCAACTTTAAACACTTTTCTACTAGTATATTTATCCAACCATTTATTGTACTATTGGAGGAAGGTGAAGCCTTTACAGATAGTGACCTGCGACTACCGTCCATGAAATGGATGCTATCTTCTTTGCTGATAGCCGGAACAGTTCTGAGTAATGCGTATAAGTATGACAACGTTTACAATGTCATCGCCCCCAAAAAGTTTATCCCTTATTGGTACATAAGCCAATTACAAACAGACAAATTCAACATATACACATGGCTTACTTCGGAACAAGACAGTTTATGCTATTGGCCATTGGTAGACGTGTCACAGAGACGACATGAAATTTCTGGATTTTGGTTCCTCAATATGACTTGCTCTTTAAAATCCGAAGTCAAGTATCAAGCTACGTGGCAGTCCTCAACCTCGATTCAAAACGACAGTTATTTGTTAGACATAACCAAACTACATCCTGGCATAGGCAAATTGTTCGAAGACACTGGAAACAATGTAAGAAATAGAATTAGAAGTATAAGGGAGCCAGAGTTCTTCCAGAAACAATGGAAGCTTCTAGTACATACGATTCGTAGTTGTAACAATTCTGCGCTCATTCTCCAAGAAATGTTTGCTACGCAACTGGCACAAAAGCTTAGAAAAGAAGATAGGTTGAAACATGTATATGTAGGGAAGGAGTATTATTTTGGTGACACTTTTGCCTTGGAGCTTTCTGGGTGGACTCCATTTCGACTTTGGGGGCGAATTGGAGCATTAGCGACATCCGGGATATGGACGTGGTGGGCTCGAGTGATTACTACTTCAAACGAACCCAATGAAAAACCAGAAATTGTTATTGAAAAACCTACAATGAACGGCAATGTGGTCATAATATTTTACTTGTTTTCAATTTTTTGTGGGCTGAGTATATGCTGTTTTTGTTTAGAGTTTGTTGCAAATTTGGGAAGCAAGATGTTTTTCTTTTATGCAGTTGACTTCAAGCTCCGGAGTTTGCTTTAAAAACTGAAACGAAATTTGGCTTTGTAAAAATCCACGCAATAGTGTGCTAGTAATTTGTGTTAACTTGATGTAAAGTGGATGTTCATTAAATGCAACCACTTAGAAAAGTCTAGCAAAAAAATCTTGTGACCGTCAAAATTAAACTTCGAGTCTTTTTTAATATGAAGATCCAAGATGTTGATGTTAGTTTGACTTTGTGCGATCAATTCGCTTTGAGTTTACCAAACACCAGTGGAGATAAATCTCCCATTCTTACAGTCCTATTTTCATGAGTATTTACGTCAAACTCTGATGCGTAAAATGTATTTGTACTTGAACTATTAGCATTTGTATATTCCTACAAGGTTACAAATATAAGTTTATCTTTTAACAACCACAGAATATATGATGACGCAAATGGTCTTTCTGTTCTTAACAGCATCATGGTTTTTCCTCAAGTAAGCTTTTACAAACCACACCACCAAGGAAACCACAAAAACTAAAATATTAAAATTGTATTTATTAATATGAAATCTCGCAAATTGTTTGCAATTCCAGTTTAATTCCTGTCTCTTAACCGAACCTGAAAGTAATAAAATATACATTTTACATCTGGAAAAAGATTTAAAAATCCATTTCTGTCAGCAGCCACTTCAATTTGAAATGTGGGTGACAATGCTTGCACAGGTAGTTCTGTTCTTGTTTACACTGTCTGAAATCGGAGCAAGAATCCACTCAGCTTTTAGTAACAACTTAGCTCCTTTATCTAAACGGATAAATGCATGGGAGTATGGTGACTATACAAAAGAAGATTTTACTAACATTCCAAGCGTTCCCAGGGTAATCCCTGATTTAACTGGACTGCTGAATGGAATGCTGGATGGCCATTTCTCAAAAGCAGAATTTGTAACTAATGTGAAAACTGGCATGTGTTTAAAACCGTCAACATCAACCACAACGTTCTTTTACGAACTTGGTGAGCAAATAATTGACATAGATTTATTGTAGATTTGTTTCATTATCCTTGCTTCCTTTTAATTTTAGGTTATGACACAGTTCAAGGATTTACAAACCAAATTATCCCAGTGCTGCAAGCGATCAATGACACGTTAGGATCATACAATTATATTCGACTGCTAGTGTATTTCCGGTAAACAGCATCTAGTAATAAAGAAAACCAATGGTTTGGGTTTGCATAACTAATTTTCATTTTATATGACATGTAGAGTCAACAATTTTACACAATCACCTATGGATACAAAAAATGATAGCTCGCTAAGCACCAAGATGCTTCTTTTCCCAAATATTGAACTGAACATTGCAATTGATCTGGACGCCGATCTGTACTGTGAAGATGAAAAATACGAGTGGATTAAGCAAATCCAATCTCAAGTTATTCACTATTTGCACAGGATCTCAAAAGCTCTAATCGTTCGTTTTGGCATTGGCATCGACGAAGAACTTTTTAATGTTTCATTTTGTTTCGAATCATACGAGCTTCAAACTAACTTGAATTTTGTCGTTTTTAAATACCTTGAAAAATGGTCTACTACTAGCTTTAGTCGAACATTTTTTGACGTACAGCTAAGAAATATTCAGCAGTGGAATCTAACCGAGTTTTTCTATCATCCAACACTACGTGAAAGCTGCGGTTGCAGTTGCCGGTTACTGAGTGTCTATGCAGACATGTATGATACAAATACCATCGTTGAAATGCCACAAACAGGAAAAGAATATAAATCACCACAGGATTTTTTTGTGATTCCTCATCTCAATTCTGATGATTACGTAAATAGAAAATATCCCGACGATTTTCTTTTTAATAGCTTGCTACCAATTGTATTGCAAGCTACACCATTGGGATTTCCGACTCTTATGTTAACGCAGAGTAAGAAAACTGAGTTTTTAATGTTTTTGCTTAAGTTTACTGTTTTGCATGTAACGACCGGTCTTAATTAAATAGCTTTGCTTGCTGTACTGGGTTTTTAAGATTAATACCATCTAACAAAACCTTCTATGAATTTTTCAAAAATTTAAATTAATGCTTCTTCCTTTTAAAGGTCAGTGGGCACTACTAAATTCCCCAGAGATTAAAACCCTGTTTAGGTTGCAACAGACGCCATTAGCAAATATTGGACTGAAGATATTGATCGATTTTTCCGTTCAGCAAAAGAATAACTGCAATTCTTGTGAAGACTACGCACCTGGTGGCCCACTAAACAGTTGGCTGGATATTGAGAAAGAATTATTGAATATTACGGAATTGAACAAGAATCAGCAATTTGATCATGTCACGTTAGACGCGCTCGTGTTTGAATTCATAGGCAACGGCTCCGAAACGGAAGGCTACCAAGTCCGTTCAGATGCAATGTTTGTTGAGCGCATGTCTTCAAAATTTAAGTTGGGGTGTTTGTTTCAAAAAGAATCATTTCTCTCCGTAAATGCTTCTACCATTGTTGATGCCTGCAAAGGAATTAACGGTACTCTGTATATTCTCAAATTGACCCAAACACTACAATGGCGCCCAGTTCCATACGGAATTAACGTTAGAAGATACTGGGAGGATGAGCTCGAGGCTATTAAAAATCTAAGGAATGAAATTGTCAAGTCCCATCCAAAAGCCTCAGTGTATGTTCAAGTTGTCCCAATAGGCGTAGTCAAAATGGTTAAAGATGAAGCACCCGAGCTCTTACCTAGAGAGATCCTTGGTAATACGCTATTCTGTCACCCAGCTTTGCAACATGTAAAAAGACTGTTTGAAACCATAATCGCGTGGGCCAATGGATGCAGTCTGCCACTCATACTTAATTCAGCATTGATTCCACATCAAACTGGCCTTAGTGATATTTCAGAATGGATTACATTCCTTAGAAGGTATCCTCACTTTAAACAAGGTCAGCAGAGGAGCATGAATACTTTTGAGGTCGTCAATTATTCATTTCCAATTTCACCTCAAAAGTATTCAACGGACGCTTGCGTTGAATGGATGGAAGAAAGGCCTGAGATTTCACAAGACTACTTCAAAAACAATCATATTGGAACTGTGTTACACATCGACGATGTACGACTGAAAAAATCAGTGCTTCTACCTGTGTATATAACAATGTTTCAGTTTACACTTCATCGGTTTCGGCTACTGGAAATAGTTGGAAATTCGAATTTCCCAGAGATTTTACAAGCTGCTACGGAACTATCAAAGTTGGAGTCGTCGCCTGTATTAAATTCAACAGTGTTTATATGTTTTTCTGCAGTGGAAAAAGAAAATCATATAGAGATGGTAAAATTTGAAAAATTACTAAACAATTTGAAAGACATAGGACTATCAATAGTAAAAGGGATTCACATAGATATACCAGAGTTTTCAGTGACTAACGCAAGTTTATCCTGGGATGGTCTTATTAGAGGTTTAGAGATATCGAAATATACCCCTTTCCTTTCCATGTTAAAAGAGAAATCAGAAGGGCATAAATCTGATATTAAGTTCGGAATTGTGATGCATATGAGTAAAACTTTAGGATTAATACATCCTTATACAACGTTGGCAAATGACAAAAATCTGGAACTGCTTAGGGGAATTGACTACATAGTATTGAGTTTTGAAATCAACGTTACCGACGGTAATATCATATATAATTTAAGCTAATTTCAACCACAGCCATTTTAACTAACTTTTTAAAACCCCACAAATAGCATCCCGATTCGATAAATCTGAGCTGCAACACTGGTTTGATGTACAGCAGTATTACAGGCAGCTCATTGAGCGGCTATTTCCCAACCTGGAAGTTTACTTTCGAATTAATGCGACTCCAGGAGTACTGAAGGATTCCGAGAAAACAAAAAACTATTTGAGATTACTCCATCATGTTAAGGAATTTAGTATTATGTACAACCTCAAATATTTCATAGTGGAAGCTTTCGATATAGAACTTAGCAGAGAAAATGGGTGGTGGGCCGTAGCTAACCAGAGTGACCTTGTAAATGCGAAAGCGTATATTGAAAAGGAAACCGGTAATAATTTTTTAAATTATAGATATTCAAGTTATTTAATTTTTTTATTCGCAATATTAAATATTGGTTCATAATTTTGGTTTTACAACTAGTGTATTCTGGGAAATACATGTGGTATCCTGATCCTTTCACATTTGTACAAACCGACATAACAAAAGTCACAACATCAAAGTGGACTATAATTGGTATCCCTGTTGGCGTTGTTTTGTTTGTTACTGTTATTTTGGTGAGTAGTGTACTTTTTGTCCGCTACAAGTTGATTCGTAGATATTTATCAAAGAGGGAAGTTGATGATTTTCGGAGTGGAGTTCTTATGCTGGGCCAAGTTAATAAAATGGATGTAACGTGTAACGCGGAGTCAATGAAATTTGATGCTGCGTATGAGCTTGGAATTTCAAATATGATAATTGGTATGCAAATTTAGAAATTGACAAATTAAATATGTAAATTCTAAAACTTAATCAATTTTCTTAAACTTTTTATTTTGTTGTAGACGTCAATCAGGTACTGGGAACTGGTAATTTTGGAACTGTATACAAAGGCACGGCAAATGGTTTAGCTGCGGCAATTAAGCAGCCCAACAAAGATTGCTCAAAAGCAACATTTAAGAGTTTTCTTAGTGAAATCACGGTTCTTTGTCACCTTGGAGGCCACTGTAACGTTGTAAGGTTCTTGGGTGCTTACACAAAAGAAATTCAGAAAGGTAAAGCTATTTTGGTTTAAGTTTTGTTTGATATCTCCTATCTAATAATAATTAAATTATAGGTTACCTAATTCTTGCAACCGAATTATGTCTCAACGGCTCATTGGAAGGATTACTGAGAAGGAAAAAGTCTGTTCATTCACAGGAAAATGCATCCCTTCAGGAAAATCAGGAGCTAGAAACCTCGCTGTCCTTCTACGAGTTACACCGGTTTTCAAAAGAAATCGCAATGGGAATGGAATACATTGAAAGTAAGCAAGTCGTTCACGGAGATCTTTCCACTAGAAACGTTCTCTTGGATGAAAATTATACCTGCAAAATTGGAGACTTTGGACTATCCCGTAAACTTTACGAGTATAAAAAATATGTTAAAAAGTCTCAAGATCCCCTTCCGTGGAAATGGATGGCGTATGAGTCCCTTGCAAAAATGGAGTTTACTTCAAAATCAGATGCATGGAGTTATGGCGTGACGTTGTGGGAAATATACAGCCTAGGTAATTACATGACAATAAGCAAATACCTTTTCTTTTAAAACCACATTTCATTGATAAAAAATGTTAAAGGTTCAATTCCGTACGGTGGCTTAAACTGGACTGCCGGATTTGCGGACGAATTACATAATGGTTTGCGGTTGAACATTCCCCATTTTGCTTCTGAAGAAATGTAAGCATTATTTTTTATTAGACTAATATCTTGGGTTAAGTTTAAAAGAAATAATTAAAAAGGTATCATTATTCTTACAGCTATGCAAAAATACAAGAATGTTGGCATTTGGATCCGGAGCAACGTCCAAAGTTCAGTAATCTTGCTACATTTTTCAAGGGACTGTGTGACTCGCAGTATACAGTCTTATAAATGTTGCAGAGAACAGAGAAACCATCACATAATATATTTGTCTCAAAATTTTTGTTTATTTTTATTGTTGCTTTTAGAGCTTAGGTGGTTAACAAAGTGCAATTTCCTTAAATAAATAGTTAAAATATAATTTTTGTTGGCCAACAAAATAATAAATTTTTAGGTTTAATACCATTATTATTATAAACTTAAATTTCGCATGTTTAGCATGGAATGATTCTAACTCTTTCTTATTATATACCATCTTATCATTTGAGAAGCCGTGTGGTCATTCATTTCATTACAATCTCAAAGGATAACAGAAAATTGCAGGCTTAAAAAAATTTATAGATGAAACATTCTGGATATCAAAATATCCAGCACCACGAGTTTAGTATGCCACGATTCACCATCACTACACGCTCAAATTTTGCTACTACTCCGTTTTATCTCATCGTTCTCGTTGGAATACATATTGACTACATAATCGTTCCCACGTATTTACCAGACACATCATACAAACTCATCGTCTGCTACAAGCGGTCAATGTATATTTGAGATGGTTTACGTGGAAAATGATAAGCACTCTCATTTTCCTGGAAAATCGGTTTGTGGTCACTTGTGTAGTTTATAATTAACTACATATTTGGTTCATTAAGAAGGTTCAATTATTTGGTTTGGAAGGTTTCTTCGTAAGCCAAAAAGCTTTCTTAGGTTATTGATCTGTTGGTGGCATTCACAGAATTGGATGGAACCATCCAGAACATCATTCTTTGTTTTGTAGGAGACCCAAGAACACACTCGTAGAACTTATATCATTAAAATTTATCATCAAATTTTACTAAAAAGCATCCAATTTTATTCGCGTTCCAAAATATTGCTATCATGGAGATTGCAAGAAATGTAATAATAATTTCCGCTCTCCTCCTATTAAGGAATTTTGTCAAGGTAAAAAGTTCAATATAAATTGTTTTATAAACGTGATTATGCTTTAAAATCATTATCATTAATACAGGATATCATTAATATTAACTACATAGGGCGATTCTTTCGACCAACGAAATTTTGTGGTATGGTTTGATCCTTTTGTTGCAACCACCGAAATAGCCACCAGCTACAATGTTGACACCTTGTTGCCAATGATTTCTACAATCGCAACGAAATTCAGTAAGATTATGATACGTCGAATTGACTTTTACGGTGAAAACACGGGTAAGCTATCAAAACTAAGTAAAATATTTTATATTTTAAATGTAAATATTTCAGATATGTTTACAAATTGTTTGTAAATTTTAGATTACACTCAAACACTGATTCCATTAGCAGTAGCGACGTTTAATGCAAATCGTCGAAACCAAGAACATCCACCTCTCGAAGTATTCATTACCTTTGATATGAAGGATCCAGATAACATGTCAAAGATCAACTTCACAAAAATTATTGCTGACAAGGCAAACCAAATATTCCCAGGAACCGTTAAGAAGCTGTATTTTGAACCCTACGACCTTTCAAATGAAGCCTCTTTGAACTCAGCAACATATTTGTCTCACGTTCAAAGTTTTTTGAAAGGTTCCGAATATGAACTTGGGTTGGATGTGTA
Organism: Orchesella cincta; assembly: GCA_001718145.1. Taxonomy (NCBI): domain Eukaryota; kingdom Metazoa; phylum Arthropoda; class Collembola; order Entomobryomorpha; family Orchesellidae; genus Orchesella; species Orchesella cincta. The sequence continues at coordinate 9,954 of LJIJ01002657.1, forward strand.
TTTTGGTAGTTGTATGACGTCAAATGAAACGATACCTTCATATCTCACACCGAGTTTATCTTACGTCACTCATGTGTTTTTTTCCGAATTTCCGCTACAAGAAGCTGTGACTATGGGACCAGAGCTTTACGTCCCACTCGTGACTAAAATGTATTCCCAGTGTATTCGCATAATGAAGAAATATTATAGAGAAATTTCAGTAGGGTTCAGAAGTGGTTGGGCAGGAAGCATGATACAACCTAATGTAACAGAGCACAATCGGAATTTGGTAACTTATTGGGAGAGAATGAATGACTGGGCAACAAAATCTAATAGCACGATTGTTATCATGGAAGCTTTTGATAATCCTTTTAAATTTGAAAAACTGAGATATATGGGTTGGTGGAGACTTATCCAAAATGCGTCATATTACCATTCTTCCCAATACGTTTTTGAGGAAAAGAAACCACTGTGGTTTGACCACAATATAGACCGTAATGAATCGACAATTACTACTCCTAAGAGCACTATTGGAACCACGTCAATCATCCTTATTGTGGTGGGGATCGTGTCGGTTATTTCAATTATTTCCTTGGTCGCAATTATAGTCCGTTTTAGGAATACAAATGGACAGAAAATCACAAACCGAGATTTGAAGGAGTTTTTCAAGGGAACTTCTAGGCATCAAAACGGGATACACCAATCCACATCTAACCCAGATATTCAAAAAACTGCATACAAGAAAGTGCTAGAGTTACCTAAAAATTGCTTTAAAATAGGTGTTTTTTCAATACTATGAAAATTATCCCAATTTCTCAATTTCATTCATATAGGTTAATTTAATGACTTCATTACAGACCGGGATTCAACTTTAGGAACCGGAACGTTTGCCGCAGTCTATCGCGGTAGCATTCTGAGAGATCAAATGGAAATTTCGGTGGCCGTTAAAACCACAAAGATATCCTGTCCTTCTACAACCATTAAGGGTATTCTCTCGGAGATTAAAGTGTTGTCATATCTTGGCAAACACGACAATATTGTGGGGATTCTAGGAGCGTACACAAAGGAACTCACAAAAGGTTGCAATTCTATTATGATAATATTTTCCATTTTTTTATCCTGATCTTAATACAACTATTGTTTTACAGGGAAAATATGTTTGTTTCTTGAGCTATGCTCACTTGGCTCACTTGAGAGCTATTTACGGAAAGAGGCTACCCAAATGGATGACGTGCAGGAGGATGAATTAAGCGTTCGTAGTATGGTGGAGTATACTTGTATGGATGACATTGAAAGAAGGTAAAACTTGAATATATGGATAATAATTCAATAATTGAGTACTTGCAACATATAAATTTGTTTCCCTAGCTCCCTAAATTCAGTTACTTGTAATGCTAATGATGGGGAAAATATCGAAATTGCGGAGACAAATGAAGAAGTATTAATTGAGCCTGAAGACGAATTTGAAGATATGAATATAACTTCAAAAAAGCCTCATCCAGAATCTGCAAACTTTTATCGCTGGTCTAGTGAAATTGCGGGTGGAATGGCATTCCTTGCATCAAAGAAAGTATCTACCGCACACATTTTTTAACTTTCATTTAAATAAAATGATGAAGAAGGGCACAATAAATGTTTTTCACAGGTTGTGCACGCAGATCTAGCAACCAGAAACGTTTTGCTGACTCTTGACAAAAGGGCTAAAATTACAGATTTTGGACTATCTCGACGTTTGTATGATTACACAAATTATGTAAAAACTGGTCAAGAGCCATTACCATGGCGTTGGATGTCTCCTGAAGCCCTTCGAAGAATGGAATTTAATGAAAAGACGGATGTGTGGTCATATGGAGTCACCATTTGGGAAATTTATTCACTTGGTAATATATTCTAGGAATGTGCACTATGCAGTAAATGGGTTTTTAAATAAAATAATTATTGATTATTTAGGGGATAAACCGTTTGAAGGCATTTCATGGAGTACAAACTTCAGCTCGCAGTTGACACGAGGTTTACGTCTAGAAGAGCCTCGCTTTAACAGCAATAATATGTAAATATGATCAAACTGGCTGTTGTGCTTTCTGTAAGCATATAATAGAATGTATTACTTGCTAAACTATCTTAAACCAATTCACTTTAGGTATGGGAACATACTTAGATGCTGGAACGTTGACCCATCCCAGCGGCCAACATTTGTTGAACTGAAAGCAATGCTACAGTGATTTTTATGGCTCAGCAAGTTAACTCTGGCTAAGTGAGAACGCTTACTAAAATCTTTGAGCTTGTCAGTGTGTCTATTAAATTTTGTAAAATAGTTTCCGTAAAGATTAATCTAGAAATAAGTTTAAAATTTATGAGGTCTCATCTCATGACTTTAGAACAAATACCAATGAATTCTGCAAACTTAATAAGTATGTAATAGTTATTTACATGTAACCATTTTTATTGAGATAATTTGAAAGTTTACATGAGAGGAAGGCAAATGCAAGTAATACTCACAAAATCATACGCATATTATTGATTAGATTTAAATAGTATTAAATAGACTTTATTAATAAGAAATCAAATTGTTTTAACAAAATTTTCCAATAATTATGCGAAATAAATTAAAGTGGAAATAACGTAAGATCACAAAGGCACCAAAAAACGGCACATGCATCATCAGCACGCTTCAACCTTAGTTAAATATGTACACAATGTATGCATGCCTTTGCGTGAAACGCTTGTACGAATTTACACAAATTTTTACATTGCATTATGCATTGATGTATTTGCAGTGGATTTACTTTTTTAGTACATTTTTTAGTTGAAATTTGACTGCATTTTATAAAGCTGAAGTTAATTATGCATGTTTTTTTCAGCTCATGAATGAAATGAATGATCATGTTAATCTTGTTATGGCAAGGTTTATGCGGATTTTAATGCCAAGCCTATCTGCGAAGTCAAACGAAGGTGACGATGTTGATGATTGAATATATGTTCCAGCCAAGCATATATTTTATATGATTTTATATGCATAACTATGTTGTATGTATTTTTTCTTTGCTGGCTATGTCGTAATCACATTTTACTGGAGTGAACTTGTTTCATTTACAAGATTGAAATGAATGAAAATCAGTTTGTTATTGTCAGCTGCGCTTGCGTCGTGGTTTACACAAAAATTTTTTAAAATTTACTTGACGTTAACTTTGAATTTTCCTTACAATTACCTCATCGGTAGAAATGGCAGGAATACATAGGAATTCTTTGTGTGTGTTGTGTTTTAAAGGCATATCCACTCCAGACAAAAATTCTTATAGGAATTGTTCACCAAAATTTTTCCTGTTTTTCTTACGCTTCCTGAATATTAAGTTGAACACTTTAGGTTTTGAGGAAGAGTTGTTTAGTTGTGATGATTGTTTTGAGTTGGCAGACACCTTTTGTGATCTTTACTTGGAATCGGAGGCTATGAGACTTCAGCTGGAATGGAGGGTGCAAAAGCTATATGAATAATGAGGTTTCGGCCGAAAGAGACACATCAACGGTAAATGAGCTTATTAAATCAGTGCAAAAATGAGCGAGTTCATCATCATGACATTACAAACTTGAGAAGGAAAATGTTATAGGGTTGCGAGAGGAAGCTGAGTTCCTTCATGCCAAAAGTAATTCTGAAAAGGATTCCTGAACATAACGAGCACATTCACATTGACGAAATTACCCACAATGGGAATTTTGATAGATTTTATACAATGGCAGGTGTGTTGACGTTTATTTTAGTGCTCCACCTATCCCTACCACTTTCAAACGTGCTCGCGGGGAACATCTAAAGTCAAAGATGAATGTAATGACGCCAGAAGAGATAATTCGAAACAAGATAATCAAGTGGCTGATGGGGTTTATAAAATCATCTTATTAAAAAATAAGCAAATTGATGGCGTTGAGAATGAGGATACCATTGCTCCAGCACCAATAACTCCAGAAGCTGACGAGGCTGCCGTATTACTTCCACCGTTGGACTCAAATACAGAAAATCACGAGCAACAAATGCAAACCGAGATGATTGACTTAAACGAGGAAAGTGCTCGTATGGAAGTTCTCCAAACCCCAGAGACAGTATCAGTTGAATCCACTGCTCGAGTTTGTAAAACCACATTTAATTGTTTTAAATGTCAGCATTTCTTTAATACCAACACCAAGCTACAAACCCACATGCTTCAGACACACAGCCAACGCAGTGGATGGAGAAAGCGACACAAAAAAAGAAACCAGAACGACTAACTCCACCACCACCTCAACTCAAGCGAGTGCAACCACAATTGCTCAAATTAGAATGTCCAATTTGCAAACATCCTTTGAGTTCTCGGAGATCCTTAAGCACTCACATAAGAGAAAGACACCAGCAAATTCTCGCATATGAATGCGTTCACTGCAAAACAAAACTGAAAAATGTGGAAGCATTCCGAATACACATATACTTCATTCATGATAAAATGTTTAAAACCACAAGTACGTTAATGAGTGCAGATAATGCAAGTGTGAGTTATATAGGGAATGTTTCAGATGACCCCAGCAATCATAGCCATCACGGTGTAGAGGAATCACCAGCTGCAATTGGGTTTGGTGCTCAAACTAATTCTCCTCCAGTTTTCTGTGAATCGGTTGAAAAAATAATCCAAGAGTCCCAAACGTAAATACCATCGCAGCCTTCCTCCAACGTAGGCGATTTTAATATCTTAGAATCAGCCGATTTGGCAGGATGGAGCTCCCGATCCGATTTTAACTTTGGGTGCAAACCGTGCAAACAACAGTTTTCTACCTTTGACGAACTCCAACTCCATGTAGATCATGTTCATGGAACAATAGTTTCATAGTAGGTCTATTAAGCCTCATAATATGTATTTAGAAGCTCTCAAATGGCCATTATATTATAATAAAGTTTATTAGAAATAAATAATTAAATTAAAATTTATGTTTCCATTACAAATCTTAATTTAGAATAATATGACAGTATCACGAGCATTCATTTTGAACGTATTATTATGTCTAATATTTTATAAATGTTAGAATAAGTTAACACTTTAATTGTTCATTTAATTGATTGAGCATCCAAATCTTTACGTCGAATTTCTTTATTAAAATATCTATATTTCTATATATATTTCAATAAATTTCTATATTTCTATATAAATTCTATATAAAAATAATTGTTCAATTATTTTTAAACTCGTTTCAGTCAAGCCAAGTTGAATTGCATGATCCTACGTTCGATAGACCTTTGTGTGAATACAATCCTCAATAACAACTACGCTGGGGCATTGTGAGAATTCAAGAAGTTTCTTTTGATTTACTATTGTTTCATAGTTTTTTCTCTTTAATATGCCGTGATCGATCGTGATAATGACTTAAAAATAAATTTTTACAACTTTATGCATTATATGTGCTGGTGTTTCTTTTTAGTTCGCTTTAATTTCCGCGATGAGTGTCTGTTTTCCACACGGCCCATGTATTTCTAAATTTGCACAACTTAGATTCAACTTGAAGTCTTAGCTCACAAAGAAAGGCTCTCAACCGCCCTGTTTCTTTATAAACCGACTTTCCTTCAATTCGCACTGCAATCTTTGGGTTGATGGTTGATCCAGTTTAAAAAATGCTTTCGACAATCCTCCTAAAATATCCTTACCGAATGAAATGGGCATTAGAACATTCTTCCGTCTTCCATGTTCACTGATGTATCTATGAAACTTCAGTGCCCTTGACGCCTCGACTTCCTGACACCATAGCCACTCGTCCAGTCCTTGAGCAATTATTTAACACCGAAAGCAGGGATTGGGCTAACACCGACTAACAACTCCAAACTAAATCCAGGAAAACGTTTTCAGACCCATTTTCATTGTTTTAAGTATTAAAATATAGTTTGTTACTACTTGTGCAGTGTGTTTGGGAATTTAAAGCTAAATCCGAAATGTTGCATATTGTCTCAGTTTTTTTGAAATCCGTTCAAGCATTGGGCTAGCACTGACTAATAACTCCAAACAAAAGTTGGCCCGATTTTTGGGAATTTGCACCCTTGTGGATGGACAAACTCCAGCTGATACTGGGGTGGTTAATTTTTAGTTGGATATCCCGTTGCGCAGCCTCCTTGACAAAGGGGTGAAAGGGATGCAGTTTAGTAACAAAGTCAATGTAGTTTCGAACACCAACTTTTTCAACAATGCCTTGTCAAACTTGAAGCTGACCATGATGGAGGAGTTTGTGGTTTGCAATGGGCTTTGCATGCAAGCTCAAAATGTAGGTCTGGGGTAGCTGATGCCCAGACTTAAAAAGCTACGACTGGGGTTTGGGAAAACCAGTTTTAGAGCGGTCTGCCAGTCTTGAACTCAAGGATTTGTATATGGAATGTTTTGAGGTGGATAAAGAGGGAATTCTTGGGGGTTGAGGACGATCGAAAGTGCATTCATTCATCAGATTTGAAAGGTACGTAATTTTTATCGCTATTGCAATGTTATAAATGTTGTTTTCACACATATTTGGCACCAATCCGATTTGGAGTACACTTCCAAGACTCCAACAGAGAATGATTGACAAATGGAATGGCGTCTGAAAGTTTGACAAGTGTGTTATATGCACCTAAGGTAAATGATTACTTGAATTAAAGTTTGCTTTATGAAACCCGAAGCTACAAGAAAATGCAGTTGAGTTTCCTCAATGAAAAGAGGATTTGGATACTTCTTACAACATAACATAGTTTAACATTTAATAACGTTTTAAGTCTTACAAGAGAAATAATCTTATCAGTCATTATAAATGGTTACTTTACAATTTTAATTTTAATTATAGTTTATAACTTGAAATAAATAGTATTTGCATTTATATATATTATGATTGCTTTCTCCTGTTAATCCTTGCAAGTTGTAAATTAAAATTCAGGATGAAAATACGCCATATGTTGCACCAACAACAAATTAGACCTCACCAACAACCCGCAAGCTAAACAGGATGATCCTTCCCCAGTTTTATGTAAATCCTGATGTTTTTCCTTAGCTTCCTCCAAAAGTTTTCCACCACACTTGTCACAGTTCCAATATTTGGCAACATTCCAAGCTGGATTTGATCCCGAAGGCATCCAAGAAACTTGATCATCATCATCTTCATGAAGTATAACATGATTAACAATCTCCTCCTTTTTGGTCGTCTCAACACGACACCGTCTGCATCTATACTTTGTAACGTATTCTTGTTTAAAAAGAATATAATTAGGGTTTGATGCATCTACCACCCAAAAGTTAGGGCGGAGGGCCCAGTTGTTTTTCACCCTGTTTTTCGAATGCCATTCTTCATTGTGATCGCAAATGTTGTCCACCAGCCAATTACAAACAAGACAATTGATTTTGCGTTCCTTTTTATGAAGTTCAATGTGATTTTGCAGCTCCCTTTCATCCTGCGTTGATTTTATTAGAGCTGAGCACTCCTTACATTTGTAATGTTCTTTCGGCTCACCGCTGGCTTCATGATAAGCCATGTCATTCAATGAATCAGAATGGTATAAAGATTCTTGTTCTTCGTTTCTATTTGGGGTTCGTTTGGGATATTTCATCGGTAGTCCTGTCCTAGTTTTTTTCTTTGGGAGGATTTTGGGTGTCCGTTTCACTGCTGATAATTCTGTTAAAGACTTTCTCCCACGTTGGGGGCTGGTTTGGGAAGTACTCGGAACTGAAGTGGCATCCCTTGGAGGAGGAGGATGAAGACATTCGTTTGACAATTCTGTTGAAGACTTTCTCCCACGTTTGGGTCTGGTTTGGGAAGTACTTGGAACTGAGGGAGCTGAAGGGGCATCCCCTGGAGGAGGATGAAGACATTCTCCAATACGCTGGTGTTTTTCTAGCGCTTCTGGGGATTCAGGGATGAAAATCGTGCAGCAAGGACAAGCCCAACCGTTTCCCCCTTTTTGGTGGAGACGCTGATGTCTTGCTAATCTGGCTATTGGAAGTTTTGGGTAGGTTGCAGGGCAGCGTCGGCAATTATACATATTTTGATCATCCACCTTCCACCATTTACGAATATTGGGCTCGTTCTGTGAATCGGAATCTGAGATGCGGACTGCAGTGGCTGGTGATTTTGAAGAGCTGGCAGATTGATTATGTGCTATTGGAGATGGCATTGGAGAAGGAGTAGGTAGTTCTCCTGAGTTGCTCACTTTTTTGACGGTTTTCAGACTTATTCGTAACTTGAGATACACTTCATGGTCGGTAGGCTTTTGATTTTTCAGTCCAAACGATGATGATGATGAGGATGAATGAACAGTCAGTCTTTTTGTTAAGGTATTCTCTTCTAAATTGACTTCAAAGGAGTTTACAAGCTCTTGCAGAAACTGGAGTTGATGCTGCATTTCAGTTGGTTGGCAAACTAAAGGAGAACTCGAGTTCCCAGCAATCACATTTCGAGCAGTGTCGGTCCTATTCTCTTCAACTTCAGTTTGCACCTCTCCATTTGCTTCGGTGTCATTGAAATCCGATTTCTCTCCGACTAGAATGCTTCGAGTTGTGTCAGTCTACAGGTTGGCTCAGTATCAATGAAAAAAATTGAAAACAAAGAGTTATTAAGGTATCATTAAAATAATTATTAGTTTTTCACCTCTTTACCTACCAATTATTGTTTGGTTTGCTTGATCTGCTTGAGATTCTGGAATCTGCTGCAATTCAATCGGACTCTCTGCTTCATTCCCCACGCTTTCATCGTCAGATAAGAGGACTTCAACTTGAATATTTCCCACCGGCGAACGTGTAACAGAACTCCTTTTCCGGAACCCTGAAATTCAAAGAAAAAGAATTTATATGAAGATATTAGTAAATCAACATATGACAAGTACTGTCCTGACCTAGCTGACTTTTACCTACCATCTGCAGGTTTCAAGCTACATTTGCTACTACGCTGATGGAAAGCATACCGAGATGCATGAACATAAACTTCACACCGTGCGCAGGGAACACCAGGTCCGCCCTCAACGTGGAGCTTGAGATGATCTGCAAACTCGATTTTTGAAATTATAGCAGGACACTTTGGACATTGGATCAATTCAAGCGCAATTTTCTGAGATTTCTTCTTCATGTTCCGAGTTTTCTGTTTCTTTTTGGGTGATGTCACCCTTCCTTTCCGCTGTGACTTTAGACTTGGACGGAGGACAACTTCCGCTTCTTGTGACGGACTTTCATCTTCAACACGCACGTTTTCAGATACATCTTCCGAGCCGGGCTGGTGAGTATTCGTTTCTTCAGGAGGAGGCTGTTTGGATGGGCTTCTTTCAATCTTCCCAGGATACTTGTGACATTTAATGCCACGCTGATGCCAATCTAACCTGGACTTGTGCACAAATATTTTGCAACGATTGCATTCGACTCCAGGTCCCCCTTTTTCATGAAGGAGGCGATGTTCCTTTACATTTGAAGGTGTTTTCGTCAGCCTTGCAGGACACAGTGAGCATTTGAACCAAGTAGCGAGAATTTTGATCTCTTTCGTCTTTCTTATCTTCCGCAGCAAAGTTTTCTTTGGCATCCTTTTTAATTTTACAGGAGACTCAACGAGGGGCTGGTCCTGGTTCTGCTCCAAAGTTCCTGATAAGAGATTCTGTCCACCATCAACCACCTCCACTTCACAGTTTCCACCATCAACAACCTCCACCTCACCGTTTTCCCCATCAACCTCCATCATTTCCACTGGGTTTTTGTCAATTGGTGGAGTGACATTTTCAGTATTTTCTGCTACAACTGCTTGTTCCTCCACGGAAATCGAAGGAGGTGGAGACGGAACCTGCTCCACATAATCTTCAACAGTATTTTGATCTCCATTCCCAAAGAGAAGTAAAATGACAAGGATTAGACTTATCACACAGCTCAAATCATCATCATCTGTTCTTTGCGGCTTCTCCTTTTTGACCAAGACTTGAGTAGGGTCGAAATCTGAAAGAATCAAATTGAAAATTAGAATTATCACCTTTTAAACTATCTACCACTGCTGCATAACAAACTTTATCGTTTTTAAATTATGAAAATAACATAATAATTCATTATTTTCCTCACCAAGCAGTGCTTCATCTCGTAACTTTTTCCAAACCCCTGAGAAAACGCCTCCGTCACTGCCATCATGATTGCTATCCCAGATGACCTTTCTCAACACCAATTTGATGACCTTCGCCTTCCTCTCCAGTTTGGCAATCTCACTCATGTTCCTCCGGTAATTCTCCACCACTTTATTGCATTCGCCACACAAATTGATCCAATGTTCTGGATGACATTGGCCATCAAACTGACTTAAAAGTTCATGGCAAGTTTCTTCCTTTGCTTCAAGGATATTTCGCACAATCAACAAAGATTCTAATTGTTGATCCACAACTGAATTGTCACCAAATGATAAGCGTTCTTCTTCACATTTCACTTTTATCAGTTTTCCAGCCACAACAACAAACTTGGCTGGACATTCCGCCCCACAAAAAATGCAGTGGATGATTTCAAATGGGAGTTGATTCCAAGTATTATCATTTGAACTCACAGTAACTGTCGATACAGTACTTCCACCACTATTAACACCTGAAGTTGATCGCGTTCTTGACATTTCGGATAAGATTGGTTAGCAAGTTCATCGAAAACAATTAAAAATTCTACAAATATTCTGAATATAAGTCACTATCACTTGTGTTTTGGTTTGTTTACTTTGAGGGCATTTTCGTGTAAATACACAGAAAGTATACACAAGAATGTGTTGCTGGATAGCGCCCTGCTAACATGGGGCAGTGTGCACAGAAATCTGAATGGCTTTATATGAAGATTACAGGTGGTTGCTTTTATACGTTACTTACACCTCAGGAATTGTGAGTCACAATCATGATGAACGTGTTACGTAAAGTAGGACAAATCCAGGGTGATGAACTTCAATTTTGATACTAGAAACGTGTGAATGAAAAAAGCGCGATGATAAAATCGTAATATTATATAAGCAAATTTACATAGCTGGCAATCAACGGAATTATGTACTTAATAATGTCACATTTCAATAATGCATTTGACAACTTGTTTGTAATATTTAAGAACCATTGGGATCAAATATTAGCAATCTTCTATTTCCGTTATGAAATAAGTACTCAAACTAATCGTAAGTAGTAGACACACGCATAATTAGCTTATGCTGCAATGAAAATGCAAGAAAGTTAATAATAATTATCAATTGTTACAAAAAGTTGATCGAACCCAGACTTTATTCTGGCATTTCTCTTCTCCCATGGGCTTTCTCGGAGCTGAATTGGACAGGGCATATGTGTTCATGCGTGGGATGATCGTGATATCCTGTATTAGCGGATCGCGTTTCAATTCGGACAAAATGCCCACACTGCCAGTGAAGTTGTGAGTGTACATAACATAGTAAGGCAATGCATCAATGTAATATTATATGCGGTAGTATCTTGGCCATATGCTCAATACTTTATTATGGGGCAATTTCCACACATATGTATCTCTTACTCTGTATGTACACTCACAACTCAACTGGGCAGTGTGGGCATTTTGTCGCGAATTTGAAGCGATCGCTAATACAGATATCACGATCATCCGCACACGGCATGGACATATGGCTGTCCAAATTCAGTCGAATGAGGGATGGATTAGTTGTGATTTTGACTTAATTATAATTATTGTCATTGCGTTTGCAGTAATAAGTAATTAGCGTGTGTCACTACCTTACGATTAGGCTACTTACTTCATAACGAATAGAAAATTCTAATTGCCCAATGTTTCTTAAATATTAGAAAACAATTTATCAAATGATTATCTGACAATGTGAGCATTATTAGTATAATTCAGGTTTTATTGGCCAGCTATGTAAAAATTTGTTATTATAATATTAACGATTTTATCAATCGGCTTTTTTCAATCTGCACACGTGGTTCTATCATCAAAATTTAAGTTTCAATCACCTGGCATTTTGCCTACTTTGACGTAACCCGTTCATGCCATGATGTGACTCACAATTGTGAGGTGTAAGTAACGTTAAAAAAGCAACCACTGCTGTAATCCTTCATATACACCATTCAGATTTCTGTGCACACTGCCCCATGTTGGCAGGGCGTCTAATCCAGCAATGCATTCTGTAGTATACTTTCTGTGTATTTACAGCGAAAATGCGCCTCAAAAGTAAACAAATCAAGTGATAGGGACCTTATATTCAGAATATTTGTAGAATTTTAATTGTTTTATCATGACGCTGCTAACAATCTTATCCAAAATGTCAGAACGCCAATCAATTTCAGGTGTTAATGAGTGGTGGAGTACTATATCGACTGATGAAATTACTGTTGAGTTCATTGATAATAGCTTGGAATCAACTGCCATTTGAAATCATCCACTGCATATTTTTGTGGGGAGGAATGTCCAGCCAAGGTTTGTTGTTGTGCTGGAAAACTCATAAAAGTGAATGTGAAGAAGAACGCTTATCATTTGGTGACAATTCAGTTGTAGATCAACAATTAAAATCTTTGTTGATTGTGGCGAAATATCCTGGAAGTGAAGGAGGAGAATTTGCCATGAACTTCTCAGTCAGTTTGATGGCCAAGTCATCTCAGAACATTGGATTAATTTGGTGTGGCGAATTGCAATAAAGTGGTGGAGATTACAGGAGGAACTTAATGAGATTGCCAAGACTGGAGGGAAGGCAACGTCATCCAAATTGGTGCTGAATAAGGTCATCTGGGATAGCAATCATGAATGGAAGTGCATGGGAGGCGTTTTTCTCAGGGGTTTGGAAAAAGTTACGAGATAAGCATTGATTGGTGAGGAAAATTATGGAGTATCTATGTTATTTCCATTATTTTAAGTGATAAAGTTTGTTATGCAGCAGTGGTTAGATAGTTAAAAGATGATAATTCTAATTTTCAATTGATTCTTTTTAGATTTCGACCTACTTCAGTCTTGGTCAAAAAGGAGAACCGAGAGAAGAGATGATGATGATTTGAGCTGCGTGATAAGTCTAATCCTTGTCATTTTACTTCTCTTGGGAATGGAGATCAAATACTGTTGAATGATTATGGGGAGGCGGTTCCGTCTCCACCTCCTTCGATTTCGTTGAGTGAACAAGAAGTTGCAGCAGCAACTGAAAATGTCCAGCTCACCAATTGACAACAACCGCAGTTTGAAATGATGGAGGTTGACGGGAAAACGGTGAGGTGGAGGTTGTTGATGGTGGAACCTGTGAGATGGAGGTGGTTGATGGTGGACGGAATCTCTTATCCAGGAAGCTTTGAGGCAAAACCAGGAAAAGAGTCAACGCCACAGCCCGCTCGTTGAGTCTCCTTGTAAAATTAAAAAGGAGGCCAAAGAAAACTTTGGCTGCGGAAGATAAAAAGACGGAAAGAGATCAAAATTCTAGCTACTTGGTTCAAGTGGCTCACTGTGTCGCAGCAGGCTGGCCGAAAACACCTTCAAATGTTGGCAGAACATCGCCCTCCTTCTGAAAAAGGGGGGACCTGGAGTAGAATGCAATGCGCTGCAAAATTTTGTGGCACCAAGTCCCAGGTTAGATTGGCATCAGCGTGGCATTAAAATGTCACAAGTATCCTGGGAATTGAATAGAAGCCATCCAAACAGCCTCTCTCTGAAGAAACGAATACTCACCAGCCCGGCTCGGAAGATGTTGCTGAAAAGCGTGCGTGTTGAAGATGAAAGTCCGTCACAAGATGCGGAAATTGTACCTCCGTCCCAGGTCTAAAGTCACAGGCGGAAGGGAAGGGTGACATCACCCAAAAAGAAACAGGAAAACTCGGAACATCAAGAAAAATGCTCAGAAAATTGCGCTTGAGTTGATCCAATGTCCAAAGTGTCCTGGCAATAATATCGAAGTTGGAGTTTGGCAGATCATCTCAAAGCTCGCACGTTTGAGGGTGGACCTGGTGTTCTCGCTGCGCACGGTGTGAAGTTTTGTTCATGCATCTCGGTATGCCTTTCCATCAGCGTAGTAGCAAATGTTTAAGCCTCCAGGTAGGTCAAGTCAGCTACATTGTAAATGTGATATTGGTTACACATTTTCATCTAAATCCGTTTTTCTTGAATTTGAGGGTTCGCGGAAAAGGAGTTCTGTGATAAGCGATCGCCGGTTGAAAACATTCAAGGTTGAAGTCCTGCTTATCTGACGATGAAAGCGTGGGGAATGAAGGCAGAGAGTCCGATGGAATTGCAGGAGATTCCAGAATCTGAAGGAGATGCCCTCGACGCATACAATAATTGGTAGGTTGGCGAGTGAGGCAGAAGTGAAAAACTAATAATTTATTTTAATGATAGCCTTAATAAGCTCCTTCTGTTTAATTTTTTGCAGTACTGAGCAAGCTCGCTGGTAAAGACTCGGGGACGCAACTCGAAGGGCATTCTAGTCGGAGAGAGAACCGGATTTCATGACGGGGCGGGTGCCGGAAGGCAAAATGGAGAGGTGCAACTGCAAGTAGTAAGAGAGCAGGACAGACACCTGGCTCAAAACTGTGAATAGCTAGGAACTCGCGTTATGCTTTAGCTTGGCCACCGCAACTGAAATGCGAGCATCCCAACTCCAGTTGTTTGCAAGAGCTGTCCTCCTTTGAAGTCCAATTTAGATAGAGAAATACGCGTGACGAAAAGACTGAGCTGTTCATTCACCCTCATCATCATCACGTTTGGCTGAAAATCAAAAGCCTACCGACCATGAAGTGTAATGCTGCAAGTTACGATAAGTTGAAAACCGTGCACAAAAGTGAGCAACTCAGGAGAATACCGAGCTCCTTCTCCAAGCATCTCCAAATAGCACATAACTCAATCTGCCAGGCTTCTTCAAAATCACGAGCCACTGCAAGTCCGCATCTCAGATTCCGATTCACAGAACGAGCCCAATATTCGTAAATGGTGGAAGGTGGATGATGCAAAATATCGTATGAATTGCGGCGACGCTGCC
>LJIJ01002658.1:0-24853 GCA_001718145.1 Orchesella cincta
GGTGAAATTACTAAATAAGGGAATTCGTTAGCTACCAGCGAGGTATATTAAAATATCAAATTCACTGTAATTAATGTTTCACAACAACAAATGGCTTTTTTTACTCGTCTAAATTTGTTACTGCAGGAGCAAAACCAAAAAGAGATTGGGAAAGTGAAATATTCTAGTTTCTCCCGCTCTTAAGATTTTAAATCGCCGTTCTCGATGCTCACAGCTTGAAGCACAGGGGTAAAAAGAGATTCCTAGCAACACTATAATTTTCTCCTGAATATTCATGCAAATTGAGTTTGATAGATAACGGATGCAATAAAGTAAACAGTTTTTGCAGGTTGCTCCTTTTGGGCACTACGCAACAGGTGAAAATCAATTGGGAATTTAATCACCAAACCTTTTTCACCATATTTCCTATGCACTTTGCTTTCTGAAAGTAACCAAATCAAGTGATAATCTGCACATTCCTCGAGCTTACATTTAATTATTAACATGGTTTGAGCTGCTGTGAACGTAAAGAATGTCGAACGGTTCGGTCGTACAGTCCATGTTGATGTGGAGAGCTCAAGCGTGAATTTAGAGTCGGAGAATCTGGAGAAGCACAGACAAGGCTAGGACACTAATGTCGCTATGGCTTATGGCAAAATCAAGCTATCGGCTTCACCGCAAAGTGAAGCTATAGAGTCCTACCAAAGATGAAGCTATAGGCTTCACTTCCCAGGTCAGATCGAAGCCTATAGCTTTCACCGCAATGGGAAGATTTTTGTGTTTTCGGAGACTTATGTTTTGAGGGCGGCGTACTTTTGTAATTCGCAAAATACATGGGAAAAACTAATTTGTTTATAATTTAAAACTAAATGTTGTAGGAATCCCGATTTCCTCACTGGTTCAGTTTTCACGCTCGTTTTATGGTGGTCTTAGTTTTCAAATTCTTTTAAAATGTATGAATCCGGGTTGCATTTCTGTAGGTGAAGCTAATAGCTGCCAACCGTCTGACAAATTTACGATACCTATCAAATGTTAAACGGTTTGGAGCGCTATATGCTCCACCACGGACCTGTCCAGGCTATAGCATTGATTTTGGCAAAGGGCATAGGACATAGTGTTTAGCTGACAGAACAAATTCCAAGGAGGAACGAAGATTCAGAGGGTGAGATAACGCTTCCAAAACTATCATTTCAATGGTTATTATTTCAATACAAAAAGAGAAAGTATATAGAGAATGTTATGGAGGTTTTAGATGACACCCTTACGGATGACGAAGATGAGAGCAAGGTGGAACAGGAGGAGGTTTGTACCCAATTTGGCCCCTCAGGGTCAACCAGACTTGCGCCAGGCACTGCTACAAATGCTTTTTATAGTCATATTATTGACGAAACCCTGATTTTTAAGGAGGTTTTAGAATATCATACTTTTATTTGCAGGACACATTGATGGTGAGGATAAGGGATATGCATATTCAAATGCTGGAAATGAGGGAGCAAGTGCAGCAGCTTCTGGAAGTGTTGCGTCAACTTGATAGTCGTGAGGAGGAAATGCGTCGTATGGAGGAAATGCGTCGTATGGAAGAGATGCGTCGTAAGGAGCAGTTGCGCGTTCGAGTTGGAGGAACGGTTTCGTAAACGTCAGGAGAACAAGGGGAAATGTACGTAATTATTTAATGAGCTTTTAATCATTTCATCATTATAACCATCATGTTTTGTTTGTTTTTAGGGAACACTTTTTCTCCGGAATAGTAGGCAGTGGAATCCTGTTGGGTGTTCTCGGTTGGTTTTGATTCGGGCTCTCAAACCGAAGTGAGTGCTTCACTAAAATGATGGTTTTTGTGAATTTTAAATAATAAATCAATTCCGTTTAAAAATAATTAATTCCATGTCTGTTGAAAATGTTTTTTTTAATTCAAGTCGCAGCCTTTTTCACAAATAAATGTGTGTGTATTAGTAGTTTACTACTAAGATCGTACGTCTTGACATATCCGTTTAATTTATATTTTTTGAAAATATTTTCTAATTTAGCTAATAGTCCTGGAGAAACCCTATTCCGATCAAAGGTGTGAGAATCAAGATATGATAGTTGAAAGATGTGACTTTCACTCGGCACGTGCATGTAAGATTTCGGAAATATTGTTTCAAGCAAATTATTTCCTGGATGAATTGCGGTTAACTATTGTTAGTTTAAGTCGAAGCATAATACAAAAAATTATCCCAAAACTGATAAGACCAAACGCTAGCTTTGGCGACTAATGTGGCGAGTGCCATAGTAAAGCTCGTTTGCCTAACCATCCTTGAATAAATCATAGCTCTAGGTTGAGTGTTAGATGAGTTTGTTTTTACGTGTGTCTTATGAACAAAGAAAAGAAAGCTACCGCGCCTAATTACTCTGCCAGTCGTTTTAAATCCAACTTGGACGCAGTAAAGAAAGATCGTATTACGATTATCGTAAAGTTCGTCTGACAACTATTTTGTCTCTGGAGTTCTTTATGACTGGCTAATGCACATACATGTATAAAACCTTAAATCAAGGACAATTATCGTTTTGTATTTATTAAAAGGGTACCAGTGCCAGCACCAAAATCAAGAAGCTCTAACAATTAATTTCATGTTTCTGCTTCGTTTCATATAATTCCATATTGACGCCTTATATTAACAATCCAAGTAACTGTGTGTGTAGCTTTAAATTACACATACGCTTTGATAACTGTGAAATGAATGCGTACATTGGCCTATCTGCAAATTGAACAATCGAACAAACATGGAAAATCTTCTTTATCACCTAATCTCAGAACGCCACCGTCTGAAGAGGGATCATCCCCAATCTGCTCCTGAGCTGACAGTTGAGATTCCGGACAATTGTCCGGATTCCTTCACGCTCCAGGTTGCTCCAGTACTTCCTGTTTTTTCACTCCAAGAGCTGCCAATCCTTCGAAAACCACATCCATCTCAGCATTGGTAGGTTCTGAAGTCGCGCATTTCACGGTCAAGCTCTTCGACCAGTTCTTTCCAGTTGTCTACTCGATAGGAATTTCTGCACGCTGTTGATTGTAGCTCATGGTTCTTTCATAAATCCTTGTTCCAGCGAGCGATACGAGCTTTTGCAGCAACAATTTTATCAGCATTTCCCACGTCGTCATCTACAGTTCCGAGTTCTTTGGGTGGTCATGGAACTGCGGAGGAAGTGAAGCGTCTCCAAAGCAGGGGGGATTCTTGTCATCACGCCTATTATCCCACGGCAAATACTGTATTTCTAAAGTTTTCAACTTTGATAGAGGCAGTACACCTTCAAAGTCAGCTTGATCGACCTTCATGGTATGCCAACGACGTCCCACCGGAGTCTCTCAAGAGTGCTCTTACATTTACCAATAAAGTTGGTCACGTCTTGAATGCTGCCTTGGAAATAACCAGGTGGGTGTGATACAGAGATTCGCTGAAGTTTGGTTAGTTCACTATTACGAATAAAGGTCAGGTTGGGATGAAGATGATCTATGTCAGTTCCTTGAGATTCTTGAAAGCAGAATCTGAAGTAGTGGCGATAGAAAGTGTTGTTTTATCGGGGAATGAATAAAACATTGAATTCCTCGCTGAAGTGCCGGAAGCTGCTCCAAAGTTTCAATTCGTAAATTCAAAAGTTGATCAGAATATGATGCAATTAGCCAAACGTACAAAAATGTGCCTTTTGCATTCAGCCGCCCAGGTTCATTGCCATCATTCCTGTTGAGGCCAAGCCATGCTTGACTTCTAACTGGTGAAATTAGGCAGGGTTGGCGCCGTCGGAAAGACAGCCCTGGCTCAAATGATTTCATGTTCAAAATCGACATTCTTGAGACGAAGGACTTTCAAGGAGGACAATGAGCCAAGTAGAGCAACAAGAATACATCCAGGAACAACCACGTTTACAAGCGCCAAGTTGGTGAGGTAGCTTCCAGATATCCCATAAAGTCAGCTAAGCTCATCCTCTGAATATCGCTAATGGAGTCTGGAAAATAGTTTGGAGTTGTGCTAACACTGGGTCGTCGCATTCGGGAGGACACTGGCCGACTAAAGTTCTAGAAACCCTATAAGAAAATAATAGAACAAATAAATTCCAGGAACTATGAATACTTTTGCATTTAAATGTCCGCCCAAAAAAAATACCGTTTTCCATCACTGGAGGATTTCCATTCCCATAAAGAAGGAGCGAGTTGGAAGGAAATGGGTTTCGGCCCGCCGGTATCATTGTGGATGAATGGTGTACGAAGAGCAGATCCTCTCTAGTGTTGCGATCGCCAGGTTGCATCCTCATTGTAGGGAAGGTTGGAAGGTGACCACTCATGGTCATCTTTTCGAGAGAGAGCCGATGATGTCTTTCCACTGGGAGTTCACGCGACGGTAGCCCAAAATGTCGTTCCTCGATTCATTCCGTGTCAGGTGCTCCAAAATGATGGTCACCACCTGAAAAATATTTTTATCATCATTATTACAAAGATGTAATCTCTTTCATGTTTCGTAACAACTGATAAGAATTCTTTAGCTAGAAAAAGTGACTTGCTTCCGGCGGAAGATCTTCCATAGACTTTTTGTCTTCTCTCTTATCCAAGTTCAGGTTCTCCCAGCAGCTGCTGGAGTGGTACGCTTTGAGCTCCTAGGCATTGTATTTGATGCTCAACTCAACAATCGAATTGACAGTCAAGCCTAATTAGAAAGAAACACAAACTGCAAACTAATTAAAATTCAAAACCAATTTTAAAAACAATAATATCAATCAGTGATGACCACCAGCAACTCACCAGAAACAACTTTTCGTTTCACTTTTGTGAAACGCAGAGAAAATGCACTGCAACTAATTGTCCACAGTAAATTGGCCAACACGTACCGAAATCCAATGAACTGTCAATTATTTCAAATTTAACACGAAAACAGCATAAAGTCAACAAAACGTGTTCATCCTTGTTCACTTTGCAAAGAAAATGCATTGTGTGCTCTTCTCCCTTTTCTGATCCCGCTTGAATTTCGACCGGACAAACCACGCTCTATGACTCGATGCGGGTGAGTAATAGAGGAGTTTGTGTGTGCGCGTCAACTCCGAACAAAGAAAAGTTCTGTTTTTCATGAATTAAATCTAAAGATTAATTTTTGCCTAATTTACAACTAGTTTAGAGTTAAACTCATGTATTCAGATAATACATTTGCTTGTTCACACACACAAAAAAATAAACTCATTTTAAAGACAATATGAATTTTGTGCAACGGTGATTAAATTTTGCATGTGGCATTATATGAAGTGCTCTAATCATCTAACCATGGATGATTATTATGATTTGTTATGAATGTTTAAACAATGGGGGTGACTAATAAAATTGATAGACATTTATTTAGAAGGCGCAACTCCTTCTCTTCAACCATCAATCACACAACAAATTTCATTGAGATATTACGTACTATGTTATCTTAACCTTAATTATTATCTGATTCCACTTAACTTGACACCATGTTTCTAGAATCTATGAGTAGAAGTTCGGATGAAGTAGTAGACATTTCTTTCTTTCTTCAGCATTGTGTTTTCCTTCTCAAGTTTAAGTACCTTTTCCTTCTCAGCTCGCAGATCTGTATTCAACTTCTCGACCTTGTCACTCAACTCTTGGAGGAGGGCAACTCGACACTTGTCAATCTTCTTCTTTTTCTGACGACTTTTCCGAGCTTGGCTATTGTTCTTCTTGCGCATGTCATAATAGGCCGCATCCCTTTGCTCCTCGGGAACCTTCTGGAATTAAATAAAATAATTATTTGATAAAACCTTTGGTTTAATTAACGTTAAGTTGGGATTTGTCTTACATTGTATTTCTTTCGCTTCCCAAATGAAGGCTGCAACGTCAATAGGTCGGATAGTGTTACTTCCGGCTCCTCATCTACTTCTTCGTTGTCCCGAGACACTTGCGAGTGGTCTACCATCTCCAGTTCATCATCGGCATCCAGCTCAACGACCTCAGGTTTGATTTTGATAAATCCAATGTCAATTAAGGGCGGAGGGTGGCAAACCAGGTTGATTTCATCGACATCCTTGGGAAACTCCTGTAAAATGAAGTAGAGGGCAGTTTTTAAAAATTATTTACATTTTTGTTGATTTTATGCAATAGTTCAACGTACTGATTTTCACGGTTGCAGATGGGGAACTACTGACAATCTTCGGATGTAGGAATGATCCCCCGAAGGAATTGGAACTGACGCCCTATGCACGATATTGGTGCTGTTGAGATACCACTGGGAATCCAACGGGGAAAAACTAAAGCTCAAGTTGCTCATTTTCACTCCAAAAGTTATTTTCTTTTTAAAGTAAGCAGCAAGTAGAACAAGGAAGAAATTACAACGGGATGAATTTCAGTAGAATTAGTATATTAGGAAGAAAAATTTATTCCAGACAAATGTGGGATTTTAAGGTACATTTTTTGCAATGACGAGTTTTAATGCAATCAGAATGAATTGGGATCTAGTAGCAAGATTGGAAAGGAACTGTAGCAAAAATTACGGCATCCGCTAACATTCTTCGGTATGCACGTTTTGCAGGGTGGTTTGGGACTCGTAATTCATAATTGAAGAAGTTACATGCGTAAATTTTTGCAAACGTTTGCGTTTCCCATTATCTGGCCACCCAAGCTACTTATGTAAATATGCAACGTTTTGGCAGAATTTTGCAGGTGATTAAATGGTGTAATTTATTTGCACAAGTTAATTCTAGGTTAACATCTATTATATGCTTAGCATAAAAACATTTCAATGAATTTTAGCATACAATAAAGGTAGAAAAATGAGATTTCACGGTAAAAGTGTTCAAACCATAGAAAAGAAAACCATTAAAATAATCCATGAGCACATAAATCATCATCCCAGCAGGACCGAGCGACACTCCTGCTGAGACCATTTCCTTCCCACAAGCTCTTTAGTATCATAATGTCTATTCTGAGCTGACTGTTCCATAATTTGCCTTTTATGCGTCGTCAAACCCTATAGAAAGCTTCTGAACAAGACATCTGTATCCAAATGTTTGACTCGTTGAGCCGCTCCTCAAACCCGGAAACCACTTCTCCAGTAGAATCCTTCATTTGCCATAAAGCGAAAAAGAAGATCTGGTGAACCCCAATACTCCAAAAATTCCAGTTTCTTCAGATTGACCAGGTTGCAGCTGAACCTTTCTCCATTTCCTTCATCATTCCTCCGGACACGCATCCTCGAGCTCGTGCTGAATTGAATGTCCGCAAAGACTTCCAACAGCGAAAATACATCTTGTAAATAAGGATCGTCCTCAAATTCAAATACAGTTCCATCCGTGGTGGTCTCCTTTCCAAGCGGGTGATTCTCTCTAAAGGCCTGGCTCCACTTGTCCTTAAGCAAGGTTTTGAAGCTAAAGCAAGCTAAGTGGAGACGGTTCTTGCTTCAGGTTACCTCTTCCTTAAGCATGAAAATCCTACTTAAGGAAGGACGGCATATTTGGGCTCTTAAGGAACCACTTCATTACTTAAGCAATATGTGTAGATGCATCTTACTTGATGCTTTCGCCTTTCCTGAAATGACTAAATTTGAGTATTCATATTATATATGACCAATTATATTTGTAATCAATGCCATTCTCTCGGTCACTTGTAACTTTTTCGTGTCCCGTTCTACCAAATGAACAAAATTAAAATTTACCACTAATTAAACTACATTAACTTTTGCTGTTCAGTATAAAATTGTGAAAATTTGGCGATGTCAATGGTAAACAATTTTAACTCGTTCAGTTCCCTGACTGCTCTTTACTAATTCCATATTATTTCATTATTGGTCAAACACAATTTTTTAAGCTCAAGTAAACCTGAAAGTTGTAATGGAGATCTTACTTGAGCTAAGGTACTTAATACATTGCTTAAGTTGTGTAAGTGGAGATATTACTTAAGAACCTTTCAAAGTTAGGGGTAACTTGGACAAAAATTGGGTTGCTTAAGGAAGACTTGCTTAAGGACAAGTGGAGGGTGGGCTTAAATGGCGAAGTAGAATGGGAGCTTGGAGCATTTCCAAATCCACAAATTCGTACCCAGCTTCAGAAAGACTGAGACGATTTCCGTAGCTTTCCAAATGGTTGTAGCTGCGGCGTTTGATGTTAGTCGGAACACAGCAGCTGTACAAAACTACGGGACGCGAGTAACTCGCCATAGGTAAATACTTCCTTGAAGGCCTATCTACACTACTTGCTTAAGTAAGACGAAAATTTCAAGCAAGGGAACTTTTGGATAGTGTAGAAGGGTCCTACTTAGAATTTCAGGTTGCTTGAGCAAGTTGACGTTGCTTAAGCAAGGTTGGCAAATTTTGGTCGCTTGAGCCCGGGACCCTTGCTTGGTTGGCGATAGTGAGGAGTTACTGTGGGGGAAATCTGATGTCATTGAAAAACACCTGTACACCGGGTTTCTGTTTACTTACTGAAGTAATTTATGTGTAGACGGTTCCTGGATGACCTTCTTGAGTGACCTTTGACTTCAAGTTTTCTCTACTAAAGCACCGCTGACTCAAGCAAATAATGTAGATTACCTTGAGCAAGGTGGAGCAAGCAATCCCGTAAACGTGCTTGAATGTAAAGTGAGATGGGGAAATTGAGTAAGATGTCACAACGGTAACAGAGACTTATAGGAGGTGAATAGAGTAGAGGAGGGTTGTCAGTGTCAAGATTGCTTTCACTTTCACCCACACAATTTTTTTTGTATACCTGACTTTGCGACCTAATTGCGGCACTTATGGCTTTTACCTGCAGCAGATCATTTTTGACCCTGCTTTTAGTGTATCATGCTATTCCATTCATAAAGGTAGAAAAATTAGGATGCGACATTAACTAGGGACAACTATAATTAACTATTCATATACATCAAATGAACCATACCATCCATACGATCATTTCACACAATTTATTTAACAATTTAACTGAATTGTAGAAGTTTACTTCAACTATATGTTTTGTATAATATAATTCAACAATTTTGAGTATAATATAATATAGGAGCACTTGAGATTTCATAATCAACGTAGGGTTGAAAACTCAGAACAGACTACCGGCAAAATGATCCAAAAGTAAGAAATCATCACCTCCGTCACAACCAACCGCAAATCCTGAGACCAGGTCCTCGGCTCAAGTCCTTCAGTATCCCAATTTTCAACGCTGTTATCACCCAATCGTTCCTCAACTGGCCTTTCAAACACCAAAAAAGGTCCACACCCCAACCTCAGCTTCTGGAGACACGGCATTAGACTCCAAATGTTTGAACTTTCAAAAACTGCTTCTCACGTCCATCCAGCCATTCCCCATTAGAATCCCTGATTCGGAATAACTCCAAGTGGATTAGCGACTTGAATTGAAACAGGAGCTCCAGCGGTCCCACATAAAAATGAATCGACAGTTTCTTCAAGTTGGGCAGATTGCAGCTGAACTCTCCCCCATTTCGCACGTGGATCCTAGAGTCCGTGTCGAACTGAATGAGAGTCTCCGCAAAGATTTCCAACCTTGAGAACACATCTTCAAAATACGGAGCGTCTTCGAATGTCAAATGTAATTCCCTCAGAGGTGGTCTCCGCTCCAAGCTGGCGAGTCTTTCGAAGCAACGAAAGAAAATGGTTGCGTCTAGCACTTCCAAATTCACAAAACTGTAAACGACTTCCGGAAGTTCACCACGAGCGGCATGCCATTGACCATGCTGATAGCTGAGGCGTTTGATGTTGGCTGGAACGCAGCAAGAGTTCACAACTTCGTCAACCAATGCGGGGCTTGCAGAATTCAACTGCACTGTTTCCAAATGCTCCAGCCGCGGCAACGGATTGAGTCTGTAGTATTCACGAATCCAGTTCTCCAGAAGGAGGCTTTTGTCCATCTTGGAGAACCGAACTTGTTTGAGATTCGGAAGGCGAAGCAAGCACTCTCTTAACCGCACATGGGAGTCCATGGTGAGTTGCTCCGGCTGAAGTTCATCCCATTCACTAAACCAAATGTCCGCAAAATGAACGTGTGGCCCAAAATTATCCAGGAGTAAAAAGACGCTGGTCCAGTACGCCGTCCAATCGTCGTCCCGAACGGGCCTTCATCTTCTTCATGAAATTGCAATGCAAATCAATGCTTCGAGCCGGGAAAGGATTTCCAGGGTTGTTCGTCATTTCCCGCATAAAACTTTCCACTTTTTCTACTGTCGACAAAACGCTCCTAAACCGGAAGGAGCGGAGATCAGGATCCAATGTTGGCCCGAATCAATTTCAAAGTATAGACTTGTGTGCGAAGGATTTGTCTGGATTTTGTATCCAACTCCTCCTTCCAAGACTGGCAGAGCTCACGTCCTAGAAGCAAGTTCTCCGAGAGAAACGTTTCGATAAGCTGAGGTGCTACCTAAAAAGGTAATTTCACATTAATCATCAGCTGTTCAATCATGGTTAAAACTTGAAACAAGCTACTTACTTCACTGATAAGACTCTCTGTTCTCTTCGGCTCCACCCAGTCATGCCACACTGAAGAGAACGCCAGCTTGTCGGTCCGATCCAACTTGTCAAAGACATTCAGGGGCATGATGCTACCCCATACTATCCCGGTTACATGCTACCCCTCATACTACCCCGCATGCCGGTTACATGCTATCATACTACCCCCGGTTACCTACTACCCCCGAGCAATGCTACCCCCAGAATACCTTAGTAGAATCATGCATGCTGTAAAGCTTCGCTGCTTTGTTGCTTGTTTTGAGAATCAACTGTACATAACAATATTTTCTTGTCAACAAAATCGGTCATATGTTTAGTAACTGCCAGTTTCAAGATTTAACTGCTAGAGAACGAGTATGAATCTTAAAAAGTGCGTTGTCTGTGAGGAGGGCATTGAAGGGAAAGGGATCCGTCTTAGTGAATGTGACGAGCACTGGTGTCACGCTAATTGCTTTCCACCGGGAAGTAATTTGATTTGTCCAATGTGTAACACGCGTGGAGCCAGCGTTGTAAAGGTAACGTTTAGAACTGTGCTTGTGACGGTTCCCGGGTGGGAGGAGGATGGAATGCAACTTCCGGAACGACATATCAACAGCAGCCAGGAATCAACTACATCATCTACAGCCAGCTCATGTGGTTCTCGCTGTCCATCGGTCACTCCCCGTCGTTCGAGATCACGTGAAAGAGGAACTGGAAGATGTGACTCTACTCCTAGCTCATCCCCATCTCCACCGCCCTTTTCTCCTATCACTCCTATACTTTCAGGAGGAAATGGGAATCCGTCATCTGGAGGAAATGGGAATTCGTTATCTGGAGGAAATGGGAATTCGTCTTCGGGAGGAAATGGGAATGGTGGCATGTTCCCGGGGCTCCGGAACCTTCAAGCTCCGTTGAAGAAAAATGGTACACCAAGATCACTTCATCAGTTCCTTTGTGACTGTGGGCGCCAGTATAATAATACTGCT
Source organism: Orchesella cincta (assembly GCA_001718145.1). Lineage (NCBI taxonomy): Eukaryota > Metazoa > Arthropoda > Collembola > Entomobryomorpha > Orchesellidae > Orchesella > Orchesella cincta. The sequence continues at coordinate 11,411 of LJIJ01002658.1, forward strand.
GGCAAATCACGCTGCGTGTGTCGGCGAAAAGAATTCAAATGTTCTGTGTGCCAGCAGGTTTGCTCTCGCAAGGCTCACCTTCAGCGACACAAGGAACGGTTTGGTCATTAGGCTAAAAGGTCTGGTTGCAATATTTCTTCATCAATGACCATCATCTTGTTTGACACAAAATAAATTCATATTTAAAAAATTCAAAATCGTAAATTCATTTCAAATTCATTTAAATTTGGCAAAATTAATTCAAACTAGATCAACAAAATTAAAATTCATTCGAATTCATTTAAGTTTCGCAAAATAAAGTACTTTCCCTGCAAAACATTTTCCATGCGAAGCATGTATTCGAAAAGAAAATATAATTTTCACCAGCTAGCTTTACAACATGGGTAAATCATAAAAAGCATCCGATTTTATCCGATAGAAATCAACTTTATTGTTATGCATCGGAGCTGATACTATAAAACTAGTTTAAGTACCCAGACAACCAGACACTGAATGAAACGGCGCCTAGAAAGCTTTAAAAGTACCAAAAGGAACTAGCGTTTAATGGAGCCTGCTAGGCACCAATACGATTGACACATAATTTTTGTACGATCGTTGTACTCTCTGGCACACATTTACATGGTGGATTCACCTGTTGACAAGGCTTCAGACATGAGAAAAGTTGAACGCTATTTCAATTTGGGGAAGAAATCGGAGGAGAACATGCTACCCTGCTATGTGAACCATGGGGAATCCAGTTCAAAGAGAATAGTTGAAAGCTTCCTTTCATTTATGACAGCAGTTAAGGAGCTTGGTAATGACGAGAATGCCAACTCCAATCAACAGTTTCACGATGCCCCAAAGATTTTTGAGAGAAAGCCGTATTTATGGAGCCTGGAGAGGAAAAAGATTCTCCTAGAGCACCGCAAGAATATCGCTAACATTACAAAATTGAATGAAACAGATGAAGTTTTGAGTTCAAATTATCATGAGCCCAGACTCAGCCAAGTAGCTCCGAAACGAGTGGGTTCTCTCAAGCCAATTACGTTGAGGCAAATGAGCCCCGTTTATGATGAGATTTGCAAGGATCCCGTGATTGACTTGACGATAGTTGAAGATCCCATTTTTGTATCTCTTCCATTCAGCTTGTTGCTGAATATGAGAATACATGACTCGGCTATACATTTATAACGTAGAGCAGAACAAAGAGGCAGAGACGAATTTGGCACATCGCTCCACAATATCCATTATGAATCCGTACATGAGAATCGGACATCTGGATGGGAGAAATGCAGTTCGGAACTATGAGCCGAGATGCATACTTTATCTTGACAAGGCGGAGAAAATGTGCCGGTTTAGTGGGGAAGCGAATTCGGAACGGAAGTGCACAAAGTCCAAGAAAGCCTACTGCTCACGACAATGTCAGGAGCTGGACATGAAGCTTTTTATGCAAAAGAATGTTTGCTTCAAATGTGAGTGAGTGTAATAATACGGGCAAGTGGATTTACATTTTCGATTGAATTTTTTAAAAAATGACGAATTCAGATTAAAAGCAGTTCAGTAATAAAAGCTCATTCAATCTTGTCGCACCTGTTCAAAATGAGTCTCAAGGTGAAATTTGGGGTGTGCCGCTTTTGACCAAATTCTTGAAGTTTACACAGAACTATTATATATTTCATCCACTCAAACCTTACAATTCAGCAAATGCGAGCTGTTGGTGATGATGATGATGAAACATCTCGATACCTTTGCAGCAATCAGCAAGCCTCAACCCCTCCAGTTTATCCTTCTGTCAACTTTACAAACTAATGATGTTTTCCATTAATTATTATTTCGAATAAAAATAAAAAGCATATTTTTTCAGATTTATATGAATTGTTACGGCAAATAAAAACAAAAAGACACACTCGTAGAACAATTCCAAGACTTTACTATTTATATTGTATGCAGATACATCACTTACATTCCAGGATATATTTTGTGCGACATGGCCAAGAAAAATCTTACTGTTGACCCAATGTCCGTCTGTCCCTGTCGGTGACACATTAAGGTACGTTCGACGATACATATACTCGCCGAGATACATTTCCAGCTGCTGATCATCAAGTTTTCCAGAGAGTTTACCCTTAATCAAGCTCCCCCTGACGTTCCACCGTATTAGTGTATACGTTTGGGTTGTTCGGATCAAGCGAAAGTTTACTTGTGGTTGACGCTGGAAGTGCTGATACCCACCGCGGCGGACATCATGAAGATTATCATACACCCGTGCGCTGTCACTGATTATGATTGAGCCTGGAGCAATTTTTCTCTGAATGATGGGCCAAAGCGTTGCTCCAGACCGATCCGGCACCACTTGCACAAACATTTCTTTTGTTTCCCTACAAATCCCTCCAAAAATCCAGACGTGTTCGTGCGCAGTCAGCCTTCCGCGATTATACTTCCGCTTGAACACATGAGATTCGTGCACCTCAACGTGCAGTCCGACGCCACCTACGCAGCAGATGTCATTTTGCGATACGATAGTATAGCATACCTCGCGGCAGTATGAATAACCAGTCTCCGGCACACTCATTTTGAGCCCCCAACTTGACCAGCTGCGGACGTGACAGGTGACGCAGCAGCATTAAGCAAGAACCAATGCAGCATTAAACTCCAAAGGCCTTGAGCCAGGGGACATGGACGTTGTCAAACCACGTGCGTCTGGTAACAGAGTGTCTGGGACAATTTCCACGGGGTGCGCACGTCCAAAACAAGCCTTGGAAGCTGTTTCCCGTCCTGTCATTTCGGCGGAAGAGTTTTTTTCCGACGTGACAAAATACGCATATTGGTGGTGTCCGAATGTTGACTAATCCGGAGTGGACGGCAAAAGAAAACGCGTCAATTTCACTCATGACGCATCTGGCAAATGTAGCAAGACCAAACGGATTACTATTAAGGAGTCGATGTACCGTCCACGTAGGTTAACGCTTTTCAAATGGCAGTTGTTGAGGTGGATAATGCACTAGTGGTGGGGGTTTGATAAGAGCTTTCTGTACGTGCAGATGGCAATACAAATTACCATTACAATATAGTTGCGTGGTAATTGCTCATGTGACAACGTAGTTGTGAAGGGGGCTTTATCAGTACTTGGAAATATATGTGGTGTGGATATTCCTGACCCTAGGGTCTGACCCTTGACGTGGCGATTTGTTCCATATGAAATTATTAGATAAAACTTAGTGTGTAGGTTGAAGCACCTCATAATAAAGTAAATTCCGAGAAAACATGACAAAAAAGTGGAATTTATTTAGTTTGAATATCAACTATAAGAATCATTATATGTCATACGTCTGATATGTCGCAGAAGGTCGCTTTTGAACTGCGAAATAAACATACTATTTACAATCGGATGTTAGTCGACTGTTACATTACAACACTTGGTTGTCATTTGAAAATAAATTGTACCTAGAATTTGGCATGAAGCTCAGGTGCTCTCAGTTTCATTCAACCTTTGACCTAGCAAGCTATTTAGTTAGTGGAGTGGAGAATGTTGAATTGACTGTGCTATTGGAATTCAAGATTTAATTTACTTCTGTTGGATTCCTACTTATCACTTAAGAGATTCTACGCCATTGTTATGAAGAAACTCTCTATGCATCGCATAATAATATCTTAATATTTGAATTAATCTGAACCCGGCCGCTTATATTTGATAATTTAAAAAAAGTATTAGTAAATTTTATACGTTTTGTTTGTCTAAAATGACATTATTATTCTTTCAAATCATCGGTAGTACTAGGAAGACCATTATTTCTAAGAAAATGGCAATACGATAAATATAAAACGCATTTCCGCTGTCTGTTCAAACCTTGTTAATATTATGCACAAACTTGGGTCAAACTCGCATACTACCTACCTACCACCAGCATTCTCTTCAAAAATTTGATGTCAAAAAACCAAACAGATCTAGGAAGGGATTCATGAAGTGATTCTCACGTCCACGTTACTGTCAGTCATTGTTTCAATTGAAAATTGTCCTTAAAATCGCAAAATTAATTTTCAAAAATAGCACTGAATATTCAGGGATACCACACCGACCAATTTCTTTGAAAGCACTGAATATTCAGGGATACCCTTCGGATGTATTTTATGTGAGCACTTAATATTCAGTGTCACCTTCACAACTATACGTATAAGAAGCACTGAATATTCAGGGATACCATTCCAATCAAAATTTCTTCATCCCTTAATATTCAGTGTTACCTCACCAACATTATAGTACTGCAGCACTGAATATTCAGGGATACCATAGCATGTTAAAATTCCAGCAACACTGATTATTCAGTGCTTCCACGCGTAAAGGTTAAAGAAAAGATTAATGTGGGGACCCATTTGCCAATTGTTTACTTAAGTGGAAAACTGGGCTTCAAAACCCAAAAAATAAACAAGCAACAAAGCAGCGAAGCTTTACATCATGCATGATTCTACTAGGTATCTGGGTAGCATTTCGGTTGTGTAGTCGGGGGTAGCATTGCGGGTTGTGTAGTCGGGGTAGTATGAGGGAAGCGATAGTACCGGGGGTAGTATGAGGGGTAGCATGTAACCGGTATATGAGGGTACATGTATCGTATGAGGGGTAGCATGTAAGGGTAGTATGGGTAGCATGGCGGGTAGCATCAGCCCGATTCCTTAATTCAACCAAAAAGGTAGTTAGTATGAAGTTAATGTTTCGTTTTTCATTGACAATTTTAAATTATATGTGCATAATAATAATGTTTCACCTCCGGAAGACCACCATCTGGGAACTCGTCCTCACACGTCATCATCCTCTCGACTGGATCTGCTGGTGCAGGAATCACGGCGCCAGCTTCATCCATCACTTCCAGAATTTTCACTTGTTCACGAAATTACTTAAATGGGAATTAGTTAGCTACCAGCGAGGTTATATCAAAATTATCCAAATTCACTGTTTCACAACAACAAAAGGCTTTCTTTTTTATACTTGTCAGATATATTAATATATTAGTAAATTTACTACAGGAGACAAGCCAAAAGGAGATTGGGAAAGTGAAATATTCTAACTTCTCCCGCTCGTAAGATTTTAAATCGCTGTTCTCAATTGCTTCAGGGGTAAAATGAGATTCCGAGCAACACAATATAATTTCTGCATATTCATGCAAATTGAATTTGATAGATAACGGTGCTACAAAGTGATCATTTTTTGCTTAGCAGTTGCTCTTTTTTTGGACACTACGCAACAGGTGAAAGTAACATGAAAAATTCATCATCATCTTTCTTCTATTTTTTTTCATCATATCTGTTCATGTTTTTTTGTTTGTTTCAAAATACAAATTGAACTAGTAAAATATAATTGTCAAAATTTCTCGTTACAGCTAACTTTAACATTAAATATGGAGCAAGGTCATTGTGATTGTGTTGCCCTTCCACTTGAGGTAATCCCCTGTAAAATATCCTTTCACACAGAGACTAAAACCAAGCCTTATAATCATGAGTAAAAATGTATTGGATCTTAATTCCACTTCCAGGTTTGGGAAAAGGTTTTCACCTTCCTACACCGCGAGGAAGAGCTTCTCATCATCCAAAACGTTTGCACATCCTGGTCCTCCCTCGTGGACAAGCTCCCTGCCAAACTCTCCTGGAATCCGTGGTTTTCGAAGCAGCATACCGCCGAAGCCATGCTCACCTTTCGACACACTCCCGGCTCCCGTTTTGAGTGCAGAGAAGACATTCTCCACTTTCTCACCGTGATGGATCAGCGCCCCATCGACTACCTTCAGAGTAACCCGTTCATAAACAGCACGGTTATCTTCAACTGGAGATCCGTTGGAGAATACCACGCTCTCCACCGTGAAGCCCCATCTCTCGCCGTTCAACACGGGAGCCATGTGCGAAAACTCTTGTATTTTATCCATGAGTTCGTCCCACAGTCCATGGAAAGCATTCCTGAAATCCTGACAATATGAAAAACATTCAGAGTCTCACTATCTATTCCCCGCCTCAGATTACAAGCTCATCTCCAGCCGCTTCCGGTTCCCAGAGCTGCCGCCACTGAAGCACTTTCGAGAGCTTGAGATTCTTGGCATGGATAACTTTTTCCTGTTGAAACAAATTGTGACCAATTACGGAGCCCAATTGACAAGCATCCATTTTTGGGACAACAAGTCAGTGACGATCCGCCAGATTGGAAAACTATTCTTGGTTTCTGTCCCAATTTGATAAACTTGAAGCTCTGAACTCTGGATTCCTCGAGCACAGAATCAGAAGGGGAGAGGATGTGTCTGTTGCTCCAAATTGCCCAAAGGATTGAAGCGATTTGCGTATAAAACTCTGTCAAAGGAGATTCGGACAGTTTCGGAACGGAGTTGAATTCTGCGATGGGGTTGCTGGACTTTTTAGCCAAAAAATTGGAGATGCTATCTCTCTACCTGAAGCTTCCGGATCGTTGGTGTGGCGCTCTGTAACATCCCGGAATTTCCTGAGTTGAGAGAGTTGGCCATCCCATTTTCGTTCCTGGACCATCCCAGTTTGCCCCAGCTGGCAAAAAGTTCCCGAATCTGAAGCAATTGACTTTTCTGGATACCAAAGACAGCTTCCAGAATCGACAGTCGGCGTGGATGAGCTACAGAAGATTTTTTGTGTCTCTTTGGTCTCAATTCCCTGCATCGTTGGAAGTTATCTCTATTCGAAGTCGGCAGTTCAATGGGGATCTTCAGCGCCATTTTCCGGTTTTACACTCATGCTCTAAAATCCTTCGTTAGCAAAATCATTTTAAACGGATAAAAGTACAAACTCATTTTTAGCTTTATTATAATTTGTCATGTACTTTCAAATGACAATACGGCAAACTTTTCGTTGAAATGTAACTGAATGTTAAACTTGAAGTAAATAATTTCAAGTTTAAATCAAAATGATATTTGGGTTGGTAGTTTTAAGCATGGTAACCTATCATTATTTGAATTTGAAATTGGAAAACTCCATCATCATGTTAATAAAATTTTATTAAATACGAACCTAAATATACATTGTGACAAATAATGTTTTACATAGCCAACCAAACACTGCAAATTTCCCTGTAATTGGTTTCAAACTTTGCGTAATGGTTGTTGAACATATTCCAATCCCAATTTTTTATTAAATTTTTGATAGGTAATCAACGTCGCGTGGAGTAGAAAATTTTAGAAACAGGGGCGTCCATTTCAAACGTAATGATACAATTGACGTTTGTAGAACAACCTGTGACCTTGTGACGCTACCGTAACTTTTGAGGGCTGCATAATTGCCCCATAAGATTGAAATAATTTAGGGTTGAGTGGTAGAGCTTGTCCCAAATAGTATCCACATGGCTCAGTTTTAAATTAGTGGGCACTGGCAGTTACCTTTACAAATCAACCTTACTCGCAAACCTGCTTCACAGTTTTAGAGTTATTTAAACTCTCACAGTCGTCAAAGACCACTTCTGTGTCTGTCACGCTTTGTCAGACAACTCCCACCCTGACAGCGTTACGTTTGAAATGTACGCCCCCAAACCAATTTAAAACTATAATGCTAATAAAAACTGGACAAGGCTGCTAGTAAATATGACAGATTTAATTATACGATAAGAACATGGCAATCAGCTTTTTTAACCATTTTACTTGTATTACTATATATAGTCTAGTTTTAGCCTCCAGTAAGACAGTAAGCATCGAAGCAACTCTTTATAAAAATTCTAGTGCTCCTTTTAAAAAGTGTATATAAACTTTTAACAGCAAGAAATCCAAAAAGATTTCAGTTTTTTCTCCGCTTGAGTTTTAACATGTTCAGCAACCGCCTTTGTAAACTGACAACGTTTGCACACAACGTTTGCAACAACTGCCAAATACTGTCGTATAATTATGACTCAAAAACAAAAATTCTACACTGTGATAATAGCCGAGAATATCGCGTGAAAAGGAGCTACAACTCCCTTATTTTTTGGGCAGTTACTTGTTTCTATATAATTATCAAGTATCGCAGGCTCGGGGATGTGGACCGCTTCAACCTCACGTTGGCATACTGGATTGCTGGCATACTTACACTGGTCGTGGGCTCATTGATTCGTTGGAATTTCCACGATATTTGTATTGCATTCAATGGCTTCAACGCATTTCTACAGTATATGCACAGTAAGTTGGAAATCTCTAAAGTTTTTCTTAAGGAAATATTACTAAAAATTCTTTCTTTTGGTTTAGAAACGTACTACCCCAATTTCAACCCAAATACCAGTAAATACCATCTGTTTTTAGATACATTTTTGTTCCTGCTCACTTTGATCACTGCCGTTGCATATATTTTAATAATGATAGTAGTAATCTACGATCCCAAAGGACTCATATTTCTTGGGGATGTGATTCCTGAGAAATACTTTTTCTTTCCTGTTCGGATCTTTACTATCGTTTTGATGGGGTATTTATTGGGCATTGCTCACTTATACCTTATTTCCTGTTTCTGTTCTTTGATTGTGTATTGGGCCTATATTCTTCCAATATTTGTTGAAGAGATGCGAATAGGTCAACGATATTATGAGACGGATATAAGTTTACGAAAGGCGAGTAATATTCGTCAGGTTTATACATGTCTTAAACTTGTTCATGCTCACGTATATTCTTTGTACGGTTTTTATTTTGTTCCCATAAACGCAATGGTCATGCTGACAGTGCAATACTGTAACTTTGTCTTGATTCGCTATTGGGGCGACATGCAAAACTTGACAAAAATACAGCTACTCCTTTGGTCGGCATTTGCAGGGTGCTGGACAGTCGTTCTGGAAATTGGGAGGTTTGTCTTCGGTAATGGTAAAAAGACATTGATATCATGGAAAAATAATGATTGGGGCAGTGCTGCAGAAAATAGGGTAATGAGGAAGTTTCAACGATGCACACAACCCCTTGTGATTAGCTATGGAAGACAGTTCATTGTGAATAATGGGAGCGTTCTACGCTTTTATCGAGGTGTTTCAAGAGGCATATTAGAGCTTTGTTAACTACCAAAACTTAATAATTTCTGTCTCAAAAAGTAGTTTATTTTGACGTTTCACAGCTTTCAAAATAAATGCATTATTTATAATTACTTAAATTTAAATCGCTAGAATCATACATATAGTGTATAGTGAATAATATATGTATAGTAACATTGTTTAGATTATGTTTCAAATGTATTTTAAATTTAATTCATTCCGGAAGCACTGTGTACACTGGACGGCAAAATTGTTTGAAGAATTCGGCCAACTCGGTGAATGGTGGCCGTTGTTCTGAATCCAAATACCAGCACTCCAGCATTTTTGCGTAGCTATATAAAAATTGACGGTTTAAATAAATTATATTTCTAACTTGAAGCTATTTAATGTTTAAATACGCAAATTTTCTCCTACATTTCTTCAGATGCGAATTGGGGACATGAAAGCTTTAGCCCATTTCGTAACTCATCTGCGAATTCCATTGTCCAGTTTAATCCGGCGTAAGGTGTACCTCCTTAAATGTAATATGGAGAAACATTTTTTACTTTTTAAGTCACAAAAATTTAATTTATTTTAGAGTAGTACCTAGACTATAAATTTCAAAGAGAGTCACGCCATAACTCCAAACATCTGATTTGGATGTAAATTCCATTCTAGTTAGTGACTCATAAGCCATCCACTTCCAAGGCAGGGGTTCTTGCGACTTTTTCACGTACTTTTGATATTCATACAGTTTACGGGACAATCCGAAATCTCCAATTTTACAGGAGTTATTTCCATCTAGCAACACATTTCTCGCTGACAAGTCCCCATGAACAACATGTTTGCTTTCTATATAAGCCATTCCATTCGCAATATCCTCTTAGAAAATTGATGAGCTCATGAAAGTATAGGAAATCTTCAGCTTGTGTGCTTTGGTAAATGCTGTCTTCTTCTCTGGCAATAACATTCTTTTCTTTCTCAAGTAACTTTCTAATGACCCGTTGGTGCACAATTCCGTGGCAATATACAGAACACCTTTGATTTAAAATGTTAATTTTAGTACACAACGCAATAAATAAACTTACTAAAATTTTGTAGACAATCTTGGAAACCTTTGCTAATTTCTTTTGTGTAAGCCCCAAAGAAACACACAACGTTTGTATGAACTCCAATATAGCAAAGTACTTTGACCTCTGACAGAACATTTTTAAACGTTCCCTTTGGACAATCCTTGTTTGGCCTTTTGATGGCAGCCTGTTTACCTTTGGCAATTCCTTTGTAAACCGTTCCAAAGTTTCCAGCGCCTAGTACACTGTCGATATCTGAATTCAAAAAGTTTTAGTGGTTTATAATTTATAATATTTTTTAAAACTATTCATAATTTAATTTTTTACCAATAATCAGGTCATTCTTGGAAGGTCATAGTCAGACTTAAACTTCATGTATTCTGGACTGGAAAATAGTTCAGCACCCTCAACCGAATTGTTATTTTGAGGTCTTTTCCGTCCATGTAAGAACTCTTCCACTTCCTCATCAGATAAATATTTTCTCACGTTTTATAACGCACAACCAAAATATACTGATTGCTATGAACAGGATCAGCAATACAATGCTAACTGATGCAACTGCTACAAATGTTTGGGAATCCTGTGTAACAATTTTCATATTGGTTTTGACCGCAGGTGGCGGATACCACATAAGTCGTCCAGAAATAGCTGTAAAAATTAGCATAGTTTATAGCTCTTTTATAAATATTATACTAAAAGAGTGACGTTAAAACTTACAGGATTCCTTCTCAATATAGGAAAATGGGTCGGTCAAATCAGTATCATTTTGTATCCCCCCCATCCATTTCCTTCAGAATTGAGCTCCGTATCAAACGCATTAACCAGAAAGTATTGTATTTCATACGCAACACCAAATTTGTAAAAGTGAGTGAGTAGTCTGAGATAACGGTCCATGGTTTCCGTATCTTTGTTTAAAATTACTTTTATCTCAATTCGGAAGTAAACTTTTAACTGGGGCATAAATTGTTGGAAAACTCTTTTGAAATACAAATGGCTATCGAACAAGTTGCCTAGATATTGGTGGTCATCTTGAGTTAGTAATTCCAGTTCATATTTGCAAATAATGTAATCTAATTTTGACAACTGATTTTGAATTCAAAATTTGAAACCTTTTGAATGAAAGCATGTAAAATGTTCACACAGCTGGTTGAATTTAAAAGTATCCCTACGTTTATGTCTAATTCTTTAAAATTATCTGCAAAGCTGTACGAATTGGCCGTCAGTGATGAACTTCTCTTGTATGTCAATGTGGATGCCTTTAATATGAGGAATTATTTCAGTTTTCATTTGATCTAGAAACTCACTGAATAATGCCACGTTATTAATGTTTGGAATATTGTAACCAACAAAAAATTCTCGATTTGACTCAATTAAATTCTTTCCTGCCAAAGCCTTAATAGCCTTGATAACATCCCTCCAATTAGTTTCAACGATAATTTCTGCATATTGAAATCTATGCAAAACGAACTGTAGCATAATTTCATACACCTCAGCCGAATCGTAATAGTTATTTAAATCTGTCATGTTGAGTATTGCACCGATATGTGTATTGTGAAAAAATTTCACTTCCACGTTTGGTCGTTCCTGTGTCCATTCTACGCAAGGATCCACAGTCCAGTTGTTAATTCCAGTTGGATAATTACGCAAAACAAAAATGGATTTTCGCCAAGATGTCTTTGAATTTTCTGACAAATGTTCCACGGGACGCAAAAATGATAGCCAACCAGAAAAGTCTGGTCGGTTTAGGTAATCAAAAGCAGTTTTCAAGATCACTGGAAAGTTATTTATCTGGGCCCAGTTCAAAATTGCTTCCACGTATAGGTTTGCTTCGAGTATTGCCGGATTGCAAAATGCAGTTACTTGGTAATTCTCTTCTATGTAGACTTGCTTCGTGGCCCAAACGTCCAGACGTAGGTGAACAGTTGCTTCAGGATGCCTGAGTAGTATATGTTCGAAATGTGTTCACAGCTTCCAGTTGATTCCTCACATTGTCCTCATAATGCAAATGATAATTTTGTGGTAATATTTGGACTGAAGGTTAACTTCCGACTTAATATAAATACTGCCACCAATTTCTTTGCAGGCTTCCACCACAGAAACCACTTTTGATTCGTTCAGCCACTTAAAAGAGGCTCTCCGGAATGAACACCCAAACCTAAATATTTTTGAGACTTGCAGTGCAAATTTTTGTGGAACATGGGCTTTCATTTTTAAGGTTCCTTTATTTGAAACTTGGAAAATGAGTACTTTAGGAACGACTTTCCGAATTAACCCAATCGATTTTTCTACAATTTCTCTCTCAACTTCACTCCAATTGTAAGAGCACGAATTTATTGCTGGAAAACCTTTATCATGATGGACAAGCGTATCCGAATAATCCAACATCACTTCAAGGTTAACGTCCGCATCATTAGGTTTTTTAAACGTCTCATGCAGTTTCAGTACTTCTTCAGAATATAATGTTTTCCATTGTTCTGTACCAAAAAGTATTTTATTTATTGTTCAAAGCAAATTTTGTATAAAACCATATAATTTTTTAATTTTTATTTACCATGGGTTAAAACGACTGCATCGAAGTATTTTGAAATTGCCGCCATCGCTGTAGGCACGTACCATTTCAAGTTTTGAATTTCAGTATCAAAACTATTGCACGTATTACTCTGCACATCTGGCATTACTGAAAATTTATTCGCATGCCTTTCCTTGCCAAAATGAGGAATCTGTATAATCATGCTTTTGTTGTTGACGTTTGAAGCAGTATTTGTCCAGCTTTGAGCATAATTCAATAGAAGTCTACGATGTCCCTCTTTTCCTACACTAGCAGGGGTTGGAAAGTAAATAGGTTTTGGCATTTTTTTTACCGTCAAATACAGGTTGTGCTTTATGAACTTCAGATTTTTCATGCAGGGAGTCCATTCTTTTTTTAAACAAGCCATATGACTCCGTTACACCAACAGTTTCTCCAAATTTCAAATTTAGAACAAGAAAATTTGCCCTGTTTATTGCTAGCGTCATGGCTTTCCCTTCGCATTGAATGAGGGCTTCATTGTAACCAAATCCTATTTTTGTGGAAGTATTCAGTGTTATCCATCGTTCTGTATTTATTAGCATGTTCCAAGCACCATATTCTACTCTCTGTACATCTTCACAATTTGTTTTATCGTGTATGTTGACAATCATATGAAAGCGTAATTCACTCAAATCAATTTTCGAATTAGTTGTCAGCCCATTAAATTCGGATATTGTTGACATATCAACCTATGAAGTTAAATTTAAAACTTGAAACTCCTATATTTTCATGCGAATTTAACATTTACAAAAAACGCTTACGTTAGAGATATCAGCAAATTTATATTGATTCCAAAGGTTTCAAATATAATATGGGATGCATTTCCTTATTAGTCCGCCCACACAGTTCACTCAAAAGAATGCTTGCAATCT